>JAMPIV010002511.1:0-34983 GCA_024509875.1 Oreohelix idahoensis
GGTGGTGGATGGGTGGTGGTTGAAGGATTGTGATGGTTGGGTTGTTTGGTTTTATGTGGTTGTTATGTTAATGTTTGGGAGGAAGTTGGTATAGGTTTTTAGGGGTTGGTGGGGGTGTTGGGTTATGTTGGGTGGAAGAGGGGAGAATGGGAGGAGGTAGGGATTGTGTGGGGGGTGTGTTGATGAGAAGTATTATATATTATTTTGGGTTGAATGGGGTAGAGGGTAGTTGATGGGGGTGGTGAGGTGTGGGGGGGGGGGAGGTGTAGGGGAGAGGAGGGAAATGTTAAGGTTGATTGGATGGTATTTTGGTTTTATAGAGTTGTTGGGATATGATTGGGGGGGGAGGTTTTGTATATGGGTTTTTATTTTTGTTTGTTTGTTTGATGGGTTGTTTTATGGGGGGTTAGGGGGGTTTTTATAATTGGGAGGGTTATGATGATGATGAGGAGAACAGCCATAGAAGATCAGAGATGACAAGATTAGATGGCTGGGAGAACAGTCATAGAAGATCAGAGACGACAAGATTAGATGGCTGGAAAAACACTCACAGAAGGTCTGAGATGACAAGATAAGATGGCTGGGAGAACAGTCATAGAAGATCAGAGATGACAAGATTAGATGGCTGGGAGAACAGTCACAGAAGATCTGAGACAGCACAGCTTGACAGATCAGAGATGACTTGATTAACAGATGGCTAGGAGAACAGTCATAGAAGATCAGAGACGACAAGATTAGATGGCTGGGAGAACAGTCACAGGAAGATCTGAGACGGCACAGCTTGACAGATCAGAGATGACTTGATTAACAGATGGCTGGGAGAACAGTCACAGAAGATCTGAGACGGCACAGCTTGACAGATCAGAGATGACTTGATTAACAGATGGCTAGGAGAACAGCAAGTGTTTGAAGCTCAGTAAGACAGGCAGTGTGTGAGGAACTGATTGTCACTGGAACTAGGCATGCTATATGATGATGTCTGCACGGAAAATAGCACAACTTGCATGAAATGGGCAAAACCATGAAAAGTCTAAATTAATTGGATCATTTAAATAATGACTGTTCATTTATCTGTTCCTTTCAAAATATGCAACAAATTTAAAAGAGATTTTGAATCGATGAAAATAAACATTATCTAGGTCCCCATTTAATATTGCTGAGTCCCTGGAATTGACGCTTGAGCTCATGGGTGTCTGCCCATGAGGAGTCCATGTAAGAATCATCCTGTTCCTTTTCCAGTTTCTGGCAAATGCAAGAAAAAAAAACATAAATAAATTACATACAATGATGCTTTACATACCAGAATACTTCAAACATATTTGAATTCAAGATGACATTTTCTTCCCTAATGGATGTTATTTTGAGGGGCTGAAACTGAGAGAAGCTAACCGAATAGAAAGGCAGAACAAATAAAAGGGATAAATGTAGCTTCCATGCTGTGATCAAATATACTTAAATACCAGTCACACATACCAATACAGTCATAAAGGGTCTTAACCACTCGGTCAGTCGGACACCCTGCTCACATAGTACACATTCTTAATAACGAGCAAGTCTATATCTTCTTCTTCAAGTACCGTGCCGAGTGGCATAGGAGATCATGTCTATCTACAACTTCCTGTCTCCAGTACAATTTATCCATTCTTCTGTTGACTTCTTTCCATGCCACGATGTCAAAATGTCCAGTATTTGCTCTCTTTGTCTTCCCCTATCTCTTTTTCCTTTAATCTTACCTGTTGTTATGATATATTCCAGCTTTCCTCTTCTCATAACATGCCCAAAAAAGTGGATTGCTTCTTTCTATCTGTAAAATAAGTTTCCTATGCGCATTGGCCTCTTTCAGGACATCCTCATTACTCTTTTTGGCTGTCCATGGTATTTTTAACATTCTTCTGTAAAACCACATCTCTGTTGCCTCTCGTGCCTTCCCTATTTGGTTACTAATTGTCCATGACTCACTCCCATATGTCAGGATTGGTTCTATATAAAAATGAAGGACTCTCTTTCTTACTTCCAATGACAAAGAGTTGTTGCATAAAATACTCTTCATTTTATAGAATGCTGCTTTTGACTGAGCTATTCTGCTCTTCACTTCTGAGATGCATCTTCCATTCATTGTTATTAATGTGCACAGGTATTTGAATTTATTGACTTGTTTTAAAACGGTTCCATTTACTTTGATAGTGCATTCTGGGGAAGCCCTTTTCTTTGAGATGACCATTACTTCTGTCTTTTTGCTATTAACAAATATATAAATAAAAAATTATATGGTATGAAATCAGTTTTACAAGTAAACGGTACACATGAGACCAGGGACGTTTCGGGTTTTACCCTTCGTCAGCCACAGTTACGAACAGGTGACAAGGACAAGAACTACATATAGGTACTACAAAGGTCTATGATGATGAGGAAAACTTCAAATGAGCGATACAAGCAGATGAAACCACGGTGATGAGCGAAACGATAACAGTAATAATGCAAGAAAATCGTGAAACCAGAAAGACATGTCGAGACAAGAAAGTAAATAATCAACGAAACGAAGACAGAAATGAACACTATTTTTTTTTTTTCTATAACCAGCGGCACTCGAGCTTTCCAGCTCTTTCGGCCCAATGACATGTCATTGCGAGGCTGGGGGGTCAGTGGACTTTCCTTCCAACCCGGTCAGGAGCTTCGCTCCTTCCCATCCACACAGGATTTATGTGCAGGAGCCGTTCAGGTTATTCAGTCAAATTTCCGGTCGTAAACATTTCTTCAAACGCCGACGCCCGGGTTTGAACCATGAACACCTGGTCACCAGTACAACGTCGTAGCCATTACACCAGCGCGGCTCCCAGAACAACACTATTAAAATGCGTAAAAAATCACTTAGCTGGATTGAAGAAAGAAACAATCAAAATGGCTGAAAAAGTAAGGCGTCATGCGGAAGTGACGTAGGAGCTAGTGACGGCTAAGAACAGATAATTGAGGAAACGAAACGAACCAAAGCAAAATCAAGTATAGATAGGAAAATAACGACAGAAGCCACCAAAATTATGCAAAATGATGCTGGACATTCATCCCAGCAGGAGCTAAAATGCCCATTTGAAAAATGAGACGATTCTCCAACGAAAAGCGAGTTCGGTCGTCGCCGATACATGAACGGAAGGCAGTGACTTTTTGCTATTAAGGCTAAGGCCTTTATTTTTACTTTCTATCACTATTGTTATCAACCATTTCCTGCAGCTCCTTTTCACTTTTTGCTATTAAGACTGTATCATCTGTGTATCTCAAGTTGTTTATATTGTGTCCACCAAATGATATTCCTGGCATGTCCTCTAGAGATCTCATTATATTTTCACTGTACAGATTGAACAGATCCGGTGACAGCACACATCCCTGCCTGACACCCTTTTTTTACTTGCTGAAACATTCCTATTTGGCTCCTAATTCTTACAGCTGCTGTTTGTTGCCAGTACATGTTCTTTATTATCCTCAAGTCTTTACCATCAATGTTGGTCTTTTCTAACATTTTGATAATTTCCTGTTTCACTTTCTCAAATGCCTTAGTGTAATCTATAAAGCACAAGTACAGATCTGTCTTCACCTCTATGGCTCTTTCTTGGGAGCCGCGCTGGTGTAATGGCTACAACGTTGTACTGGCGACCAGGTGTTCATGGTTCAAACCCGGGCGTCGGCGTTTGAAGAAATGTTTACGACCAGAAATTTGACTGAATAATCTGAACGGCTCCTGCACATAAATCCTGTGTGGATGGGAAGGAGCGAAGCTCCTGACCGGGTTGGAAGGAAAGTCCACTGACCCCCCAGCCTCGCAATGACATGTCATTGGGCCAAAAGGGCTAGAAAGCTCGAGTGCCGCTGGTTATAGAAAAAAAAAAAAAAAAAAAAAAAAAGGCTCTTTCTATTAATGTTCTTATAATATATATAGCATTTTTTGTGCCTTTACCTTCTACTAATCCACACTGTTTATCACTGATTTCTGGTTTAATTGTATTTCTCACTCTTCTCATGATAATTCGTAATAATAATTTGGTCACATGACTCATAAGACTAATGGTGCAATGTTCTTCACATTACATGGCTCCAGGTTTCTTTGGCAAAGCTATGAATATGGATTTTAGCAGATCATCAAGTATTTGACCACTGTTGTAAATGTCATTTAAGAGTTTTGTTATTACGTCTACTCCAAATTCTCCCAAAGCTTCCATTTCCTCTACTGTTACATTATCTGGTCCAGGCACTTTGTCTTTCTTCATGTGGCACATGGCATCCTCTACCTCAAGTATTGGATGTCCTTCACAACTGTCCTGGTCATTCAAATCTGGTCTTTCATCATCATACAGCTCCTTGATGTATTCTGTCCACCTTTCTATCATGTTCTCATGACCCATTAACAATGTTCCTTCTTTTGATTTTAAACAGCCAGTGACTGTTTGTATCCTTCTGCCTGTTAACTCATTTATTTGCCTGTATATAGATTTTGTGTCTTTTCAGTTCTGCACTTCAAGCTCTCTGCACTTCTGATTTAGCCATGCTTCTTTTGCTGTTTTACATTTGTTTAATATTTCCTTATTTAGTCTGTCATTTTCTTCGTTGTCTTGCTTCTTCTTCCATCCATCAATTTTAAAATTCCATCTGTCATCCACTTCTTCTTTACAGTCCTCTTTACTTTTCGTATGATTTCTTTTGATGTTTATTGTATTGATTCCTTTAGCATTTCCCACTGTTCATCTATACTCTGTATTTTTTCTATTGCATTGTACCTATTCTGTATTATATTGCTGTATCTTTCACTCATTTCCTTATTTGATTTAAAGTAAGGCTAAATTTAACTTGATGTTGTTTGAAGCTCGCTTTACTTTCTTCAATTTTATTCTAAGTTTTCCTATTACTGGTACATGATCGATGTTGCAGTCTGCTCCTGGCCTAGTTTTCACAGATTTCAAATTGTTTCTAAATCTCCTGCATATTAGTATGTAGTCAATCTATGAACATTTTTCCCTGGACTTTTCCATGTCCAAAGGCGTCTAGGATGCTGCTTAGACCAGATGTTTCATACTATCACATCATGCGTTCTTGCCCACTCCATCAGTCTGTCACCTCTCTCATTTCTTTCTCCCAGGCCATAACCACCAGTCACATCATCAACTTTTTCATTTCCAACCGTTGCATTGAAGTCTCCAAGTATAACAGTTGTCTCATGAAATTTACACTGAGTCATTGCCACATCAAGTTCATTGTAAAATCAGCATGACAGTAATAAATAGACAGATACCACACCTGCATGACAATAGTATAAAGAAACATACATAAAAAGCAATAAAATTATAGAAACTAAACTGCAATCCACATACATACACTCAACCACAATACCATTATTCTGGTAATGCAAAATTTTATGAAATGTAATAATAAAATTAGCGGGTAACCCCATCAAGAAATGATGGCAAAGAAACAAGGTGTATGATTTCTGTCTCACCAATTTCCTTGTATTCAGTTTCTTCCCTAACATTTCCATTCACCTTCTACCAAGCAGGTGAACCTTTCAACACACACACACACAGACACTTGAAAACTATAATTAACAAAAATAAACTTATAAAAACTGAAGACAGATGACTGAAGTTTAAAAAAAAAAAAACATTGTCATGAATTGAATGCAGAATGCTTGCTTCATGGCAGACATTCTAATCACTAAACAACCTACGTATCTTAGTATATGTTGTTTTTGAAATATTTATTTTAATGATTACCTACCTCAGTCAGTACTGTGTTTATTACTTGCAGACATACCGGTACCAAGAACATTATTAGAGAAGATTCATCATAATATTTAAGCAGCTGCAAACAAACCTTTGTGAGAAATCAGGATGGGGCTTCTCGGCTAGAGTAAACAGCATGGTCATCGCTGATGAAAGTGGAACTTACATGACAACAACCTCCAGCATGAGAATGGAGATAGAAGCAGCTACTGCAGCCATAGGAGGTAGTCTGAAACTCCATCAACCAGGGCAGTTATTGTGTCAGTCTCTCAGTCCACGCTTTGGAAGGTACAAAGTGAATGGCTTTGGCATGAATTGAAAATATCCATAGAAGCCTCGAATCTTCAGGAACTGATGTGGATCTACTTTTCTGATCATGCAGGGGTAAACAGCAACGAGAGAGCTGACAGACTAGCTTTGAGAGCATCCATAGTGAGGACACTGGATAAGGATATGGCAGACATACTAAAGATAATTACTGATTACCTGCTAGAGAAAGACTCTGCCATCGATGAATCAAAAAGGCTAGATTGCTGGAATTTGGCATTAAATGATAGCGGAAATGGACATATGAGAGGATGCATCATCAGTATACAACCAGCACACTACAAAAACAGTTAGCATTCATACCCTTTGACGTTTGCTGAGGGAGACTAGCACCTATGGGTTTGCCTGGAGTGCAAAGAGGTAGATTCTGATCAACAATAACAAAAAAGGCTTTCATAATTTTTCTCTGAATGCCAATTATTATTTTATATTACCCTGGCAAGCATTATTTTCTTAGGTATGACACAAAGATGGGCATACTCATCTTACATGTACACACCTTAAATTCTTCCTGTTTTTTGTAATAGTATGCCATCATGTTCTTCTGTTCTTCCTGGCTGACCACTGGTTCTCTTGCTGGAGCACCCTGACCTCTCTGTGGAATACAATAATCCATGTGTCAGCTATGAAACGATACACAATAACTTTCATAAATACCTCAGTACTTTCTTGTTAGTTCACTATGTTTCTGTGCTTTTAAGTTAACAATGAACAATAATCTTAAATATTCTGTGTTTAAAAAAAAATTAATTCAAATTCAGTCATATGAACAAAATGCATTAATGAAAAAAACATGTCATAATCAAGAATTATCTTCGAATATAGTCTACCCAGCTGTACATGGGTACCTGACTTGTATCCTGAGTTAGGGAAGGCAAATGCAGTAAGGAAGGGAACCTGTCACTTCACCCCATTAAGCTGGAACTAGTATATTGAAGTCTCTAAGATTTTACTCCCCTATGGAAACATATGCAATGGAACTACCTTCATCTTTTTTGTCCCTTGGAATATATACAAAAACAGCAAATGAAATGCTCTGGTTGCTGACTAGACCACTCACGTGTACTTGATCATCAGAAATCCAAGGCATGGGGAAGATAGAGAGATGTGAATTGGTGGTGGGGCTGGCACTTATAGGAGAAGAGGATACAAAATACCCAAGAGCATCCCTAGAATCTTTCTTAATGGCACCAGTGTCAGAACAAAGAAAACATATGTATTTTTCTTAGCTGCCATGTTCCAGTGTTAAATGATTATAACATGGTTTTAGAAATTCATGTGTCATGTAATCATTATGTTATTTTAGTGTCATCATCATCATGTGACATATTCTCTCCCAAACGTTATCTCTATTATAGCTGCTCTGAACGCATCACGATTCTGGGCAAGTCAACCTGCATCATCCAAAGACAAGTTCAGACTCTCTGTGATGTCTTGGATCCACAGTCGTCTAGGTCATCCCCTTCCCCTTTTTCCAGGGACCATGCCTTCCATTACTAATTTTTCCAGACTATTATGTCTTTTTATATGATCGAAAAATATTAGCTTCCTTACTACGATGGTATTGAAGAGCCAGTTTTCCTCTACATTTAGTGAGTGCAGTACTTCTCTGTTGGTCTTTTTTTCTGTCCAGGGTATTCTCTGTAGCATTTCATTTTGAATGATGTAATCTTTTTTGCAACTGTTTTATTTTTTTTTTTTTTTTCGTCATGCCCGCTAATACTCGAGGCGAAATCTCAGGTTATTATTAATGTCTAACCTGACATTGATTTTACGTGAGTATCCCTTTTTACTTGTACCGAGACAGGTGTCCCTCGCCATTCAGGCAGATACTCGCCGATTTCGGAGGTACCCATTACAGCTGGGTCGGCTCAGGAGCCGCCAGTCCCTGGTCGACGACACTCCTTCAAATGTTCTTGCCAGGTCTCGAGTTAATCTAGTCCAAATCCCGGTCGACGAAAAATCCTCAAATGCCGTCACCCGGGTTTGATCCTGGACTGGATCACCCGGTCGCCAGAGCGGTGTGATAACCACTACGCTAGCACGGCTCCCCAACTGTTTTATTAAGTGTCCATGTCTCGCAGCCGTATATTGCTACTGGGAATATACATGCTCTGATCAGTTGTAACTTTGTTTCTTTGCTTGTGCCTTGCCATAGGTTTTTCATCTGTATTAGTTTATGTGAGGCAATTGCAAGTCTTCTTTTAATTTCTACTGCACAGTCACCAGAGCTGTTGATGATTGATCCTAAGTATTCTAATTCATTAACACCTTCCAGTTCTTCGTTATCAATTTCAATTTCTGGTTTGATCTTTACTTTGTCTGTTGTCAATACTTTGTTCTTCTTGGTGTTTAGGTATAGATTCTGGGCCTCGCTGTTTTTTTTAGTTGACAGAATTAATTGTTCAAGTCCTTCTGGGTTGGTCGATAGGAGGACTGTGTCGTCAGCATATCTGATTTCCGGGATCTGGTACCAGCCAATGTTGAATGGGTCAAACTCTGTGTGTTCTTGGTCATCTCTTACGTTTCTCATAATATTCTCGGCATAAATGTTAAACAGGTAAGGGGAAGGGGTACAGCCTTGTCTTACTCCTTTCTGTACTGGAGGCTGCTGTAATACTGGTAAGGAAATAAATATATATATTAAAAAATAAAACGGTATAGAATCAGTTTTACAAATTAACGGTACACAGGGTGAATTGGGTATCACCCTTTGTCAGCCACAGTTACAAACAGGCAACAAGGACAAGAAATATAGACAGGTTAAATTAAAATGCTACAGACACTGCCAATACGTAACAGGATGAGAAACAAATCAGAAGGGCAACAAAAAATATATAGGAAATATAACAACACAGGTGAAGAGAAATAATAAAGCAAGAAACACAAAATCAGAAAAGAATCATCAATACAAGAAATTCAACAATCAACAAAAATCAAAAGGAGAAAATGAAATAACAAAACAAAAAGCCATGTTATGATAATCCATGCTACAATATCCAGAGAAGCTATTAATGCTATCACAATGGCGTCATTGAGCAAGAATGAAAGTGACGGTTTCTTGTGCGGAAGAAGTTCTTTGCCTGCCCACCACAGGGATGCCTGGTCGATGTCTATTACCTCAAGTGAAGCCTGTTTAAAACACAATTTGTCAGTTAGGTGGACCACATAATTAATGCTATCTTTTACTAGAGCAGTGGGGAAAATTCCAGGCTGTGAAACAAACCAACTTTAGCAGCAAAAACAGCAAAACAAACATTGATTTTCAGAAAATACACAACACAGTTTATAGAACAGAAGACATGAAAATAGCAGTACATTCCTCAGATCACACAGTAATCAGGGATACACACCAGCACACCAAAGGAATGAAGACTAGAATCTTGCCATGGGAAGGGAGACAATGAGTGAAGTAGTCTAGCGTTTCTCTCATAGTCATCTAGTTTTGGTTAAACTCTTGCTACATTTGTTCTAAATGGTTTTACTTGTATCACTGCTTCTTACTGTCTAGCCTTTAAAGGCACTTATTATATACTGTTCAAAAAAAGAAACGCATAGCTACTGAAGGCACACACATAGCCATAATTTTGACATTCAATAACTTTTTTAATTTAATGAGTTAATTGTTCAAATTGCACACAAGAATACCTTAGGGTTCAGCCAATCAATTGATAGTTGTTTTGCATCTGGGTCACGAGATTTTTTTGGCGCACAGGCTTTCCCGTTCGTATGGTGCGTGGCCTCCTCTTGCATCGATCAGCGACTGGCATCTTCTGGGCATGGATGCGATCAGACGTCTAATGTGGGCCTGTGGGATGGCTGCCCACTCTTCCTGGAGTGCCTGCAACAGATCACGACGATTGGCTGGAGCAACGTCTCGGCAACAAACACGTCCATGCAGCTCATCCCACAGGTGCTCAATCGGACTCTTGTCTGGAGACAGGGATGGCCAGGGAAGGGTGAGAATGTTGTTGGCAGTCAGGAACTGCGTGGTCAACCGTGCACAATGGGGTCTGGCGTTGTCCTGTTGAAACACAGACCTTTGGGCAGCCAAAAGTGGAAGGACATGGGGTCGAAGAATTTCGTTGACGTATCGTTGCGCATTCAAGAATCCTTCAATGTGCACCAATTGACTCCTTCCGTTGTAACTGATCATTCCCCACGCCATTGCACCTCCACCACCGTGCGGCGGAGCTTCATCAACGCAATTTTGGGCAAAACATTCATTTCGCCTACGAGAGACCCTACGCCGTCTATCACAATGCTGCAACAAAAAGAAAGATTCGTCACTAAACCAGACACGTCTCCATTGATTGTCAGCTGCCCAGGGACGATGCTGGTTGGCCCAAAGAAGTCGATTTTGGCGATGGCGGCGCGTAAGGACAGGTCCTTGGTGAGGTCGTTGTGCCCAAAGTCCAGCGTCATGCAGTCTATTCCGGACAGTTTGTTCAGACACGTGACGTCCTGCAGGCAATGACTGGGCAGTTGAGGAAACTGTTGTAAACCTGTCTCTAAAATTTTTTTGTGTGTAGCGTTATCCTTTTATAGGGTTTCAGTTACGTAGTCAGTGAATAGTGTTCACCCCAAATTTTGTTGCTTTCACATGCGCGCAACATGAGCTGTGGTCAAAAATTGCGTCATAAACACTATTGACCACTGCATTGTAACGATTACAAAAACGAACGCAATTCAGGTCAACACGTACATTTGACACTGTAAAGAACATTTGAGGCTGGTTTTTATATACCCTAGCACCAAATTTTACTTACAAACTCATAAAAACGCGCCCTCGGATAGCTATGCGTTTCTTTTTTTGAACAGTATAGTTGCAGACTGTCCTTTACTTCACCACATTCAACTACAGTAAGGTCCTGGGTTAATGAATGTGTTCCTTTCTTCAGAGCATATGATATATATATATATATATGAGCGCCTGACTGGCAGTGTGGTTACAGCGCTTGCCTCTCGAGGCAAAGAGACAGGGTTTGAAACAAACTCACACCAAGCTCCAGTCTACCCAGCTGTAAAAATGGGTACCTGAACCTGCTTGTGGGTTAGGGAATGCAAAGGCAGCATGAAAGGCAACTATCACCCCACCTTGTAAAGCTGAGACCTAGTGTAGGTTAAGTGTCTATCATTTCATTCCGTTACGGCAGTATCTGCTATCGGACTACCCTTCCTCTTTTTTCTGACCACTATTATATCAAAAAATTTTCTACAGCTTGTTTTTCTTTCCACTAATAAGAATGTAGCATTAGCATATCGACCACTGTTTAGATTATGTTTTTCAACTGATGCTACTGCCACATCCTCTATGGATATCATTGTTCAATGAAGAGAGAGAATATGTAATTTGACTGTCAACATATATATCTATGTAACAAACATGTCTAACATCCTGCTCTACCCTTTGCTAGTATCCTATTTCATTCACTCTCACCTATTTCCCTTTTTGCTCCTTATGGTGTATGCAGTCACAGGAGCAGTTATTAAGGAAGCATACATCAAGGATTCATATAATTTTGTATGCATGGAGGCATATCTGGAGTAACCCTTATATTATCACCAGATAAGCACAAAGCTATAGTATACAGATGTGGAACAGAACCTCTGTCTGTGAGGTTAATTACACCCTCACAGACAGAAGTCATCCACACACTTTCAGGGATTACCCCCTGTGGTGAAACATAGTAAGAAACCAGCATTGCAGATTAACCTTAGAGGAGTCACTAGAGCCCCAGCTGGCTGCATGCAGAAGGATCTCACTGTGGACCCATGATAGGCAGGGGGAGCAGAGAAGTAGCTCTGCGTAGGACGTAACAATTCTTTGGGAGAGCCCAGAACTAGACCACAGTACTTTAGCTCTACATAATTGGAGAGCCCCACTGGATGGCAGGGAATGCACAGTATGCCATGCACTTCTTCCTCCTAGCTTGGGAACAGATGTGATGATCTTTTAACTGCAAGCCAAGCTGGAGAAACTGAAGCTCATGACTTCAGCTCAACACATTTCAGAATGGCAGAAAAGCCACAGGAAAAGCCTAGATCTACAGTGTAGATAATACCAAGGAGTCTTCAAATTAATTTAGGCTGCAAAAGAGCGAGAAGCTCAGCAGCCCTAGTTAAGCAACAACTATGTATTCTTGGAGTGATGGTTTCTGTAGCTATCTGCTTTACATGATGAGGTGGCCAGCCCCATTCACAACTTCATATTGGTTGCCTATTATGATATGCAAGAGGGAGCAGTAATATTATTCTTTTTTTTGTCTTCTCACAGACCCCTGGGAACTACATATATCAGTTTCCTATCTGCTTGTCGCTTATTACACATGCCGTGTGTTGCCAAAATGTGAACTTTAAAATCCTATTCCCTGCAATAATCTTCGGCTACGTCTGACCCACAAGGCAGTGGGAAGGTAAGGAGATAAGGTATCTTCAGTTAGCTGGTTATCGCTCATTAAGTTTAACAGAGGGAACCTGATACCATCACCAGAAATGCTATGCTATAGAAAGCAGACGGACGGCGAAAGAGAGGTAGACCAAAGACAACCTGGCAGAGAACAGCGGAGGCTGAGATGCAAAGCATGAACCAGAGTTGGGGCACGGCACAAAGGATGGCCACCAACCGAGCAAAATGAGGACAGTTTGTTGCTGCCCTACAAGACGACACTAGGCGTGATGGCCACTGACTGCTTTGTCTGTCAGGGGCTAAGGATCCAAGAAGAAGTTTAAAAGGTGTTTTTTTACACATACAGTTCAAAATATTATAATGAAAACTGTTTAATATACAACACTGAAGTCATAAGACTTTGAAAGAGCCATCCAGAAGATGGTAACAAGAGAAAGGTAACGGTAGTGCAATAGACGATACTGCCATAGGGAGTGAAGTGTTTGAAAAAAAATGTATGAGGTCGGTTGACCAGTTCCTTTTCTCGCTGTTTTTGCCTTCCCTAACTCAAGTGCAGTGTCAGATACTCATTAACAGCTGAGTCAACTGCAGTGTGACACTACCAGGTTTTGAACCCTGTAACTTTGCCTCAACAAGCATGTGCTCTAAAAACTCTGCCAATCAATGGTACCACCATTAACTGCTTTTAACACACTCCAAAAAAAAAAACCTCCTGGTTCAGAAGCTTTGACTTGGGGCTCCAAAATATTTACTCACAGGCTGGCACAAGTTTTCCCAATTTATTTCAAAACATAAGTGGGTCAACTTACAGATGCACAGTTAATTAATGATTAATTTAAATACCCACCTGTTTCCCTGACAGATCTTCTGTGTTCTCAAACTCTGCTCTGATTGGCTCATATGGAGGAAGTCCCATTGGGTATACAATTGTGACAGCACCCCGCAAGATATCCAAAGCATCCTGTACTGTCTTCTGAGTCACAAGAATATCTGCATCTACTTTTTTCTTTACACAATAAACAAATCAGTTTATGAAGTAACTTCTTATACTCCAGCTAGACTGATGGCACTTTTTTCTTTATACAATAAACAAATCAATTTATGAAGTAGCTTCTTATATTTTGGCTAGATCAATGGCAATTTTTTCTTTACGCAATAAACAAATCAATTTATATAGTATATTCATACTCATTTAGATTGATGGCACTTTCTTCTTTACACAATTCTTCTTCTTCTTCCGTCCTTAACCACCGACCGTCAAAGCAATCAGTGGCCATTACGCCTAGTGGCGTCTTAGGGCAACAGCAGATAGGTTTTCTTTGCCATTGTTTCCCATCACGCCTAGTGGCGTCTTTAGGGCAACGGCAAATCAATCCATTTGCTGTTGTTTCCGTAATCGAAGTGACTGGCAAACGGGTGATCAGCCCGTTGTGTCTTTACACAATAAACAAATCAATTTAAATAATAGCCTGTTATACTAGTTTAGCTTGATGGTACTTTTTCTTTTATAATAAACAAATCAGTTTATGAAGTCACTTCTTATACTCGGCTAGACTGATAACACACTGCGAAAATTAATAACAGTGATATCTCATGAGGTGATATTGCGAGGACCAATAATTTAGATGAATTGTGCAGTATATTTGAATCTAAACTGTATGAAACTGAGAATGCATTACATGAAAACTAACTTCAGATGGATTTAAATTATTAGTGGTTAAAGTCCATAGCATTTGGGTATTTTTTAAAATTATACATTAAATTTATTATCTATTCTTTTTACCTATTAACTTAACACCTTATTATGTAATTAAATTCTTAAATCTTTACCAATGCAGTG
This sequence comes from Oreohelix idahoensis, assembly GCA_024509875.1. NCBI lineage: Eukaryota > Metazoa > Mollusca > Gastropoda > Stylommatophora > Oreohelicidae > Oreohelix > Oreohelix idahoensis. The sequence goes on from JAMPIV010002511.1 coordinate 14,339, forward strand.
TTGCTTATATTTTACACCACAATCTCTTGCCAACACACTACTACAGGTCCGTAATCTTTTATCTGAAATCGTCAGAGACAGCTGTGTTTTGGAAACTGGATTTTTCAGTTTAGAAGTATCATCCAAACCATGTTCGAAAAGAAGCCCTAAATTGCCCCCAAAAACTTTAGATTTTGAGAATATTTTGGTTTTTGGGTGTGTACCTGTATTGAGCATATTTAAACTGATTTCTCTTACACTGAAACTAAAGTGTTTTACTATCCATCCCCTTAACATCACAATACTGAGTAGTCCAACACCCCATGAACTTCCTATAATATTTGTACACTCTCTCACACCAAAAAATAAAAACTGAAAAAAAAATGGTAAACTTAAATTCTGCCTCCTAAAATTAACATTATTTCATACATTCACTTTCTTGTATCCTAACAAAAACGCTACATCACATATTCACACAGCAGCCTTCAAACATTAAGACTATCCCATATATTCATAAAACAGCCTCAAAACATTAACACTATATCATACATCCACGGTTATGCCTTCAAACATTAATATTATTTCACATATTTTTATTTCTCATTTACAGTACTCTCTGTAAGAACCAAAAGAGACCCATATCTTAGCTGAAAGAAACAATCCTGTATACTAAGCACACATACACACACACACACACAAACTTTAAAAAAAAAACAATGCACCTCCCCCTTTTTACCTTTGATATCATATCTTTTGCCTCTTTTATAGTTTTTGTCAGCACCTCTGCCATCTTAGGTGTTGGAGCTATACAGAAAAAGTTAGATGAATTCATTTTATAACAACGATTAAGCAACAAACCTGCCTAAATGTAAGGATATTTTTATTTTTAATATTAAAATGCAAGAAATTCCAAAACATAATAACATATGTGACAAGATTATCAGAATGAGAATGAAAAACATTAATTGTTTTCTGAAAGAGGGAAAAAAACCTTTTAAATAACCTGCTCCTTTGATTGCAGCTGCTGGATTACATTTCAATACGACAATACTGAAATCCAATAAAAGTAATATAAAAATAAAAAGTTTACATTAACTATTAGAGAACTAGCATGTGTTCTGTGAACAAAAATTTATTTGTCTCCTCAAAGCCCGATACCCCCTCCCCCAGAACTACAAGGAAGCACATTTCAACATAATAACTTGATAAGTAAAAGGGAAGAAAAATCAGGAATATCAATTTTATTAAACTTTTCTGCCAATGCTGAAACACGCTGAGTTACTTCCTCTTCTGTGTACACCTTCAGACGTCAACTTGGATATATTTAAAGAAGGGACCGAAGACGCAGCAACAGAGATGAATGCAGTCAGCGACTCATAGCTTGACTGCTTGCGTCAGGGTCAGCGAACCAGAGCTGACCAAGACCCTACTCCACCTCCAAGTGGTGGTCCTGGAAACAGGCTGCACCACTGCAGTCTGGCTGAGAGAGTAGGGATCGAAGTGGGAAGGCAAACCCGGTCCCAAAAAATGCAGTGCTGAAGTTGGATGTGTCGGCCGAAAGGCACAAATATCGCAGCTTCACTGTAAATGGACACAACGCAACCAACATCCTTTTCAGGACAAACGAGGAAGAAGAAGAAGAAGATATTTAAAGAAAGCAATGGTCAGTCTCGGGTTGTTGGTATCGTCACCAAGTTTGTCCAGGAATGGTACTGGTGATGGCCATATGTGCTTTCTCTGTTCTTCATACATTGGGCACTTTTGAAACAGATGTTCAGCAGTCATTGTATCGGTGTCACAGTTACATTCATCAGTAGTTCTTAACTTTAGCATGTTAAACAGATAGTATCTCAATCTTCTGTGACCTATGTGGAGTCTGAAGATTACCTTTTTAACATTTCTGTTGAGCTGGTAATATACATTATTTTTTTCATGGTAGCCTGGGTGCTCTACTTCTCACCTTTTCATGTATCTGCTCCAGATAAACCTATTGGCTTCTTCATAAGTTATGATACTGAGTTACAACACACTTCATCTGAATACTACTTCCTTGCCACACCATGTAGTTCTTGAGAGAGGTGGGAGGTGTGGAGGATTCTAAAGAGACACAGAATTAATATGACCAATGTAACCCCAGGCAACTCATGACAGGTAACTAAGTAAGGTTATGCATCTGGCTTTCAGCCTCATAATGGAAAACAAATTGCTACTGTTGCAGTCATTTTTGATGGAGTTTCAAACATCGATCTATTGGTTGTAGGTTTTTCACCCTGGTCAAAGTTTAGTAACTATGTCTTGACTTTGCTGTGTCAGGTTGATTAGGGGTTATCTCCCTTGTTTGTTCATTCATTGTGTTTGACCTTTTGGGTCAAAGGTAAAACAGTTCTGGGCTATATGGGATGCGCAGTGGAGAGCGCGAAATTAGACTTCCGTCTTGTTGAGTTGTGAAGTCCTGGCTTCTGAGGACGTGTATGTCCATTGTAGTTTCGGGGAGGAAAATCTGAAGTGAATGCGTTGTCAGTTTTCCCCATTGATTCTCTGTGCGTCAGGAAGGACGACAGTGTTGTTATTATGTTCTGAGGATTCGTTGCAAGGTAACACCGACCTTTTTCATTACTATGCTTTCGGTGGCAGAATTTGTTAAAGAAGTACCTTCTGTGAGGACAGCTCACCGATCCTGTATGCAGAACTTATACATTGTGCTCAAGATAGCTATGTAAGACTATTTGTCTTTAAACGAACAGAAGTCCAGTGACGAAGAGATATATATGTATATGCTGGTAGATTTATATAAACTTGATAGCAGAGTTTATGCAACCTGCTGATGAAGAGTACACAACTGACGTCATATTTAGGCCGGTGGAATGGCCACTATTCTACAGCATAAAAAGAAGTAACTGGCGTGTTATGCCAAGTTGAACGACGGCCCTAGTAATAGGATTACTTGAGTGAAGGGCTCGTCTTTTGTATGACGGAGTTATTAAGGTATCTGACGCGTTCAGTCAGAGATACCAAAAGCGGCATTATGAACAGTACATGAAAAGAACATAACACTATTGACATGCATACATATATGAATGTTCCCCAGCCAGAATGACTGATATGTACCAAGCGATTTCCATTGACATGATGTACATGAACTTGTTTACATTGACTGTTCCTGTGTGATTCTACATGTTAGTCCTGTCAATAAATGTATGAACCATCACAAGTAGTTCCAACCATCATTGACTGTAGTACGAGTGTGACTGGGTGTTTGTACAACTACATATGAGCCTAAACACATTCGCGTCTCTGCACACCCATGTCTCTTCATCCTCATCTGCAACACGCAGAAACAAACCAGCTAAGGAGCAAGAAAAATCAAGTAACAGCTACATAAACCATTGTTGTAAGAACACATGATGTACACAGGTGCAGGCTTGCTGAATAGGGGTCAACTGCAACTGTGGCCTTATTCTCCTTAAGAATGAAAGAGGGACATTCCTTCATACATGCACATTAAGAACTTCTTCTTCTTGGATCCTTAGCCCCTGACTGACAAAGCAAAAGTACAGAAAGTACACAGCTCTGGTATAATCTTAACTCTTTGACTCCAGAACAATGCTCAGAGCGTTGGTCAGATTTGACACCTGTGCCAAAACAACTCTCTGAGCGTTGTTTTTAGTCTATCACAAATTAAAATTACGGCACAGGGTGGAAAATAATTGTGGAGTCAAAGAGTTAATTTGGTGTTTGTGCTGTACTGAGATCATTTACAGATGTTTAGATTTGCAAAGGCTGTTTCTGGCTTTGTTCATTCTGTTACTGATGTCTTTCCTTGTTCCGCCATCTGGTGTTACTATGCTTCCTAGATATGTAAATTTATGTTTGTTCCAGCTTTTGGTTCCTTATTTTCATGGGCTCAGGACTTATTACACTGAGTGGCATGACCTCTTGTCTTCTTCAGGTTGATGTTCAGTCCCATTTGTTGGCTATATTTATTCAGTCTGTCTTTTTTGTCTTGGATGTGCTGATGTGAATGTGAGAGTAACATGCAAGAACGCAGACAATGAAACACACTGACACACTTGTTGGAGAGACTCTGGAAATCAAGGCATTGTAGAAAAATGAAACTGCGTGTATTGTGTTCTCCACCCACAGTGACTGTATTTATTTACAATATTACTGAACAGTTCATGCACAACAAAACCTTGTCTGCAAGATTGAAGGCACAATGCTAAATTATAAGGTCACTTTTCTTAAAACACATTGCTAAAGTTTTTTCAAGTCAACTGAAGAGTAAATTTCACCAAAAATACCCCATTAACACTCAATTACACGCGTTAATTTTAATACTAAGCACACTATTAATAGATAAATTACAACTGTTTGAAACATTTGCTGATATTTTAAATAATGCATGTCTTGAATAACAATTATTTACAAACATAGTCACAAACTGAAAAATCCATAAAGCATGAAGAATACCAAGACAAAAGACTTCACTACATAAAAGCGTAATTCTTACCCTGTCCATTACGACAGCCAATTTTGTCTTTGTTAAATTTCACCCCTCCGCTAGGCTGGCATTTTTCACCCCACTCATCTTTTAGTTTAAGTTCCTCTATTTGTTCATCTGTAAGTCCCTGCATGTTTGGTGGCAACGAGACTCCATGCTTAGCAAGTTCTTCCATTTCTGTTGAGGCAAAGGTAAAATATAACAAAGAGTGTCCACAGGCAAAAACAAAAAACACAAATTCACTACATATAATCTTTCACAATGTTCTTCTGCCATTTAACTTTTTGAGTGCTAGGTCAAAACATATTTGCCTGTGCGACCTATTGTTTGTTGCATTACAGTAATGATGAAGCACTTCATTTTACAACACTGGTGTATACACAAAGGTTCCAACGGTTGTTATAGCCGGGAGTTGTAGTGAGGATAAGCTCTCACTGCAGATAAATGCTTCTATGGCACGCGTCTCAAGTAGCCTCTGACAACCAAGTCCAGCTCTCGGCCTTCACGTGAGGCTCAATTTGAGCCCAGCGGAACTGTTTCCACTGACGGGAGAAGGGGCAAAGGCGAGCAACTGGCGCCTTAACACCAGCCACTTTGGGCAGATAGGGCTCGTGATCCTTGGTTGGCAGCTTATCTAAGAGAAGGAACTCTGAATTCAAACCACCGCTGCCTTGCGGGAATATCCATTTATAGAATTAGCTTCAGGAGTAAACCCTGAGGATAAATCCAGAGTCGGAGTCCCTAAGGCAGTCTAATGTTGATTCGACATTATTCTGGCAACTCCTGCGACGTGGCTGGTACCAAACTGTATCGGCTACTGCCGTTCCATTGGATCTACCAGCTGCGTGGAGAGGGGGAACATGCTGCATGAGCAACAGCTGATCTCCATATAACTGTGCCCAAGCTCATGCCCTGGAGAGGACACTCCAGCTTCACCCTATAGGTGTTGGCAAAACATGGGAAGTAGCAGTTACCGGTTATAAGCATTTTGCCCAATTGGCGTAGGGCATGGCGCCAGGGGCTACTTCTGATAGTGGGAGAGGTTCTAGGATCTCACTGGACAGCTACTGCCCGCTTCAAGCAGGGCAGCCCTCAGTCAATAAGGTTTTGTCCTGCCACTGTCTGCTTTCCCCATTGGGTGCATGGGGATTAGGGTCAAACCCGAACAGTGGACAGAAAATTTTGCACCAAGCAATTATCATAATAGAAATAAGCAAACTCTCAGATTGGGATCCTGAAACGTCCAGACTATGTCGACTGGACTATCCGAAAACCTACAGGACATAGATGATGTCAGGAAGACAGCCATAATCAATGATGAGCTTAAACGACTTCAGGTGGATATAGCTGCACTTCAGGAAACGCGCCTGCCGGGCTCTGGAACGGTGAGCGAGAAGGACTACACATTTTATTGGCAAGGGAAAGATCCTAATAAAACTAGAGAACACGGAGTAGGTTTTGCGGTCAAAATATCGCTAACTAAAATGGTTGAACCAGGTGAGAATGGATCAGAACGCCTGTTAACACTCTGCCTGCAAACTAGCACAGGTCCCATCACCCTTGTCAGTGTGTATGCTCCTACTCTGTACTCTGCCTCAGAAGCTAAAGATGAGTTCTACGAGCAGTCATCAAAAGCATACCTAGGCAAGAACAGCTTGTTCTCCTTGGTAACTTTAACGCTAGAGTGGGTGCCGATAGTGTTTCATGGCCTTCATGTCTCGGCAGGTTTGGTATTGGCAAGATGAATGAAAATGGACAACAGCTCTTAGAGTTGTGTGTCCACCATGACCTCTGCGTGACCAACACCTACTTTCAGACAAAACCCCAGCATAAGGTGTCATGGAGACATCCACGATCCAAACACTGGCACCAACTGGACCTGATTCTCGTCAGAAGGCCACTTCTCAGATCTGTGCTCTTCACTCGCTTGTACCATAGTGCAGACTGTGATACAGATCACTCCTTGGTTTGCTGCAAAATCAGAGCACAACCAAGAAAACTCTATCGTGTCAGACATGAAGGGAAACCATGCATTGATACCAGCAAGATGTCAGACCCTGTCATGATTGCTCAATTTACTGCGACCTTCAATAAAGTGCTCAGCAGCCCTCAGCATGGTGATACTATTACAGAGAACTGGGAGCATCTACGGAACACCATTCAAAGTACTGCACTTGCCACCTTTGGTAAGAAAATGGCAAAGTCAAATGACTGGTTTGATGCTTCATCAGATGTGATGGCACCTGTCATTGAAGCTAAGCGCAGTGCTGCAAATGAATACAAACGTTCACCGAGGGCTAGAACCCTACATATCCTGAAGGCTACGAGAAGCAAAGTTCAACACTCGACGCTGTGCAAATGACTATTGGCCCCAGCTCAGTGAGAACACCCAGACAGCAGCGCAAAGAGGCAACATTAGACAAATGTATGACGGTATAAAGAAAGCCCTTGGCCCCCAAAAAAGTAAGACGGCACCGCTAAAAACCATCAGCGGAGAGAAGCTAATCGATAAGGGTAAGCAGATGGAGAGGTGGGTCGAGCACTACTCTGAGCTTTACGCTAGAGAAAATACCATTATACCTGCAGCCCTTGATGCTGTCAAATGTCTGCCAACTATGGAGGAGCTGGATGCCGAACCAACATTAGAGGAACTCAGCAAGGCCATTGATAGCTTGGCCTCTGGCAAAACACCAGGCAGTGATGGGATTCCTCCTGATTTAATCAAATGCTGTAAGAGCACGCTATTACATCCCCTGCATAGGATGCTGTGCCAGTGCTGGGAAGAGACAACTATTCCTCAAGACATGCGAGATGCCAAGATTGTAACACTGTATAAAAATAAAGGAGACAGAAGTGACTGCAATAACTACAGAGGCATCTCTCTTCTTAGTATTGTTGGTAAGGTTTTTGCCAAAGTCATCTTAATGCGACTACACAAGTTAGCTGAGCACATATATCCAGTCACAGTGTGGATTCCGAGCTGGTAGATCAACAACAGACATGATCTTCTCTCTCCGCCAGCTTCAGGAAAAATCAAGAGAGCAGAAAAGGCCTTTATATATCGCCTTTGTAGACCTCACAAAAGCATTTGACCTGGTTAGTAGGGATGGACTCTTCAAAATCCTCCTGAAAATAGGCTGCCCTTTTAAAATGCTGGAAATGATAGTCATTCCATGACGACATGAAGGGAACAGTCCAATATGCTGGAAGCACGTCACAGCCCTTTGACATACGAAGTGGCGTTAAACAAGGCTGTGTTCCGGCTCCGACCCTCTTCGGGATCTTCTTTGCCTTACTCTTGAAACATGCATTCAGAGATGCAACTGAAGGAATATGCCTTCACACTAGGTCAGATGGCCGTCTGTTTAATCTTTCAAGGTTGAAGGCAAAAACAAAAATCAGAAGGGTCACCATAAGAGACTTGTTATTCGCTGATGATGCTGCAGTCATCACTCAAAGCTAACAGGAGCTTCAGAGCTTGATGAATCGCTTCAGTAAAGCATGCAAGGACTTTGGCCTCACAATAAGTCTAAAGAAAACGAATGTGCTGAGTCAGGATGTGGGTGCTGCACCAGTTATCACTATCGACATGCCGGAAAAAGCAGTAATCCTATTCTTTCTTTGTCTCCTCAGAGACCCACAGGAACTGCAATAACACTTACTTCAGTACAAAAAGGTATGCACACCATCACTGTGGGCAGATGCTGGAACTGGGCTCAGAATGGACCCTGACACCATCACCAGAACTGCAGTAACACTTACTTCAGTACAAAAAGGTATGCACACCATCACTGTGGGCAGACGCTGGAACTGGGCTCAGAATGGACCCTGACATCATCACCAGAACTGCTATACTATGGACCTCAGAAAGATGGCAAAAGAGAGGCAGACCTAAGACAACATGATGGAGAACAGTGGAGGCTGAGATGCAAAGTATGAACCAAAGTTGGGGCACAGCATGAAAGATGGCCACGGTGTGAGCCAAATGGGAACAGTTTGTTGCTGTTCTACAAAATTCCACAATGTGTGATGGCCACTGACTACTTTGTCAGTCAGAGGCTAAGAATCCAAGAAGAAGAAGAAGTACAAATTAGTGCTAAGGTTTTTCACTGTAACCCGGCATAACACATTTTTATGTCAAAACACAGCATGTCTGTTACTCAAACAGGTTTTCAGTACCTCCACAAATTCTGTCAACTTTCAAGCGGCCATTATAGATTGTTGCACAGTCTTTCAGGATGTCCGCCATTTGTGTATCAGCAGATGCCTCATACAAAAACTGGGTCTCATCTCCTCTTTTCACATGAATCTTCACCATGATTGCTGGTTTATACTGCGACAATGCTAAATGAGAGACACATTGAAAGGTTATAACAAAGATCTCATTTAGCATGTTAACAACAATTGTGTGATTCCTATAGTAAACACACTGGGGTTCTTGCTGGTGCTACAGAGTTTGTGCACTGTGCTGAGATACTCCTTGTGTGATCTAAGGGAGGAGATTGGAACACTGATGGATTTGTCGATGTGCAATGAAGATGGTCCTAAAAAACCAAACCAAACCAAACAACAACAAAACAAATTTTACACCTGAGCATTGTTTTGAAGAACTCTAATGAAACAGTCTTCTTCTCGTTCGTTGTTGTTTAGTAATGTCTACACAAGAAGGCCGGTTCTCTGGATGTATGTTGCTGTGGTTGAAAGTTCGTCAAGACTCCCAAACAGCTTTGTGTGGATGTGCATCTCTGTGGGCCAATGTTCAGTTCGCAATTGACTAAGCGTGTGGCAGTCTTGCAGGATGTGTTCGGCTGTCTGTGCTGCCTGTCCACATGTACATACCGTAAAATCTCGCGTATAATACGCACTCGTGTATAATACGCATGCTTGATTTAGCCCAACATTTTCTGGTAAAATGGAAATTCGTGTATAATACGCATCATAATTTTTCAAGATTTTATTTTATGAAACATTTGTTAAAAAACTGAAAAAAGATGGAAGATGCTGCGCGATAGTAGTTCTTCGACGAACTGAAAGACCATGTCGCTTCATAAAACGAACTGCCCATCCATATGACGCTTTAAATGCTGTTGTGCCTGTACGAGATTTTTTAAGTTCCAGAGCTTTAAGTCGGATTTCAATGCATGAAACACCGATGCCTTGTTGCCTTCTATCCACTGCCCACTCCAATAATGTTTTTTTTCTAGGTCTGGAAGATCTGGTGGTGACCCACGATTCGCTTTTTTCTAACTAGGCAACACTTGCAGCGCCTCTTTGTTTTTTCGCCATAATCGAATGTTGCACTCGTTAATGGAAAAATGTCGACTTGCTGCCCGATTGCCGTTAGATTCTGCATATTTTACCACTAAGAGCTTTTCTGCTGCAGTACAACATTTTCTCGAATTCATTTTTAGGGCTCAAAATAATCAAATGACAAACTTCACAACCAAGCTTAATATCAAAACAGATTGAAGACCAAGAGTGCGAAATGCGTTTTGCAACAATGTCTGACATATAAGAAATCACATGGCACATTCAATTTTGCGCTATTTTCACTGTCAAATTGTGACAAAAACCTGAGACTTTCCAATGTAGGTTACTTTCGATATCGAAAATTGCGTATTTTTTAGTACTCGCGTATAATACGCACCTGAGTTTTAGCGGGCAAAAATGAGTAAAAATTGTGCGTATTATACGCGAGATTTTACGGTAGGGGTGATGGGACCAATCTCAGTCTGTATAAGTGACTGTTCAGTCTGTTATGTCCTGTTCTAATCCGGAACAGGATCACCTGTTTTGCTCGATCAAGATAGTGATAGTTGTCTCTTTGTTGGTCAATTTTCCTGATGGCCTTGATAAGGGTCTTCTTTTCCTGGAATGTGATTGTTTGTTCTTTTTGTTCCTGTGTTGCTCCCTCTTTTGCTAACGTATCTGCTCTCTCATTTCCTGGTATGCCACAGTGTGATGGTATCCACTGTAGCACTACCCTTCTTTTGATATTTACTTCGCATAGGGCTTTTTTTAAATTCTGGCAGTTTATCACTGTTGAGGGCTTGCAGAACTGACATTGCATCGGTAATGAATACAACCTGCTGACATTGGCTTATTGTGTTATTTATTATTCCTGCAGCAATGCTTAAAGCCTGTACTTCAGCAGAGTAGTTTGAACAGAATATTCCAGTAAGTGAACAGGTGGATTCGTTTTCTTTGTCTGGATAGACCACATAAACTCCTGCGCCTCCGTTCTTCACTGCTCTGGTTGCAGATCCATCAGTATATACTTGGATCCATGCTTCTCTGGGGTATAGTTCTTCAATCATGTCACATGCTGCTATTTTCCTTTGGAGAGTATTTAGCTCTCCCATGGGGCAGGTGGTAGTTATGGAGGTCTTAATGCTGAAATTTTGATGTTGTTCCCATGGGGTCGGCGTCTATGGCCTAATGGATATGAACGCAGTTTCATAATCCAGATATACCAGGTTCGAAACCTGCTGAAGTAGTTTGGTAGCAGATCGCTTTGTGTGGATTTTTAACAATGGTATAAGCGCCGTACCGTTCAGAAAGCAATGGCAAACTACTGAATGAAAAAAATTGCCTAGAAAAATCACAAACAGCCAATAAAAGCTGGGGTTGATTGCCACGTACTGTAAAGGATAAGCAACTAACTTTAACTTTTTTCCATGGGGTTGGGAGGAGTGTCCCCTAGGCCTATATCAACCGAAATGATATTATGATGCGCTAGAGTTGTCAGTTTGTTTGAGGTTTCTGATCTAGCTGGTAAAAAATAAATGGAGTAATGTTTATCTACTTCACCTTAAGCTATTCAATTAGTAAAACCTGCATTTTCTAAGCTAATGTCTCGCTTTGTCTCTTTTAACATAACAAAATATAGGCCCCTAGTCTGCGTATTCTATGTAGGCTATTATGAACCACAAAAAATTAATTTTAAATGCTGAACGTAGGCCTAGGCCTATACAGAAGTAACAGTTTATATAACCACGAGAAAATACAGCCAACTTATTGGCCCAACAAACTCGCCACGTCAAAACAATAACGAAAACGATGTAAATAAAATGCTCAAAATCAAAATATCAACCAATCAACACCACTGATGTTGTCTAACTGCAATTACAGTAGATCTTCCAATAACGCAATGTTCCAGAAATCACTTTAACTGCGTGCTACTTCCTGAAGGGTTTGTTGCTACAATCCCGCAGCGAATGCTATGACAACGAGCATACACAAAGCCGTAAATCAGACATGAAGAAAAAGACAAAATCTGCAGTCTACACTACGTTCTCATCGTTAAAAAATATAGAAAATGTTAACATATTAAAAACACAGCCAAAAAATATATACAAAACAACAAATATCAAAGAGCAGCATCACAGTATACACAGACGGATCCAAGAAAGACGATAACAAATTAGGGATAGGAAAATATATTCCTATAAGGAAAATGGCAAATGAATAAAGTAGGTCTATCACAGAATATACATCAATTTTCACTGCAGAGATGATGTCAATACTAAAAGCACTATAAATCTTCTCTTATAACCCTCCCAAGAAACTAACACACTCGCTTTCAACAATTTAAGCACTAAGAAACTTACGAGAATGCAGTAGACCTGATATAGCGGAGGAGATATTTCTGGCTACCACATACTTATATTCCAGAGGATGTTCAGTCTTAATAGCTTGGATACCTTCACGTATTGGCACAGAGGGAAATGAAAAGGCAGATAATATACAGGGTGTCCATAAAGTCTCTTTACAATTTAACAAATTTATTACAAAGGCAAATGAAAAGACAAATATGTGGAAATTATTACAAAATGAGAAGTAGATATTGAAGTTTTTTTGTGCCTCATTTAATACACCTCTATATGGGCACCATTAGTTGCACGAAGCATATTAAGACGGTACTCGATTTCTTGCCATGTTCGCTGTAGCAAAGCCTCATCAATGGTGTCAGTGATCTTTTGCTTTAGGTCAGTGATGTCCCGTATCTTTGTTCGATACACGATATCTTTAACATAACCCCATAGAAAGAAGTCCAGGGGAGTGATATCTGGTGAACGAGGTGGCCAGGGAATTGGGCCATCCCTTCCAATCCACCGGTCTGGAAATATTTGATTTAGGAACCCACGAACATGCAGTCCCCAATGTGGTGGTGCACCATCTTGCTGGAAAATTATGGTTGGTTGAAGGTCATCTAGTTGTGGTGCCACATATTCAGTCAAAAGGTCAAGGTAAACATTTGCAGTAATTGATGTCTCGTTAAAGAAAAATGGACCAATGATTCGATTGCACATGATCCCAAACCACACATTCACCTTTGGACTATCTCGGTGAAGTTCCCTAGTCACATGCAGGTGTTCTGATTCTGATCCCCAGATTCTCACATTATGGTATGTGATTAAAAACTTTGATAACCACTGAGTACATAGAACAAATCTGATTAAGATATCTCATCAATTGCCTTTGTTATAAATTTGTTAAATTGTAAAGAGACTTTATGGACACCCTGTATATATATATATATATATATATATATATATATATATATATATATATATATATATATATATATATATATATATATATATATATATATATATATATATATACTCGTATATTCTTTTGCCATTTTTCATATTGATATTGAAATATATATTCCTATTCCCAATTAGCCATCCTCTCTCTTGGAATCGTCTGTGTATACAGTAATGCTGTCCTTTGGTATTTGTTGTATATATTTTTTGGCAGTGTTTTTAATATTTTCTATAGTATTTGTTTTGTTAAGTATTTCTGCAAGATGGTAGTCCGTGTCTGGTTTCTTGATCTCTGTGACGGTATTGCCTTCCCTGCTTTGCAGTAGTGGTCCAACAGTGGCCAAAACTCAAGAGTATCTAAAGTGGGTCGTCAAAAGTGTCTACCTTCGCACAAGATTACTCTTGGCAGAGATGTAGATAGAAGGGTGATGACGCTTCTATTCCACGGCAGTGTCCACAAGATATTCAGAAAAGCGAAAACAATGCTGCATTGGCTGAGCACGTTAATTCTATGATCTGCCGACAACTTTTGTGAAGGATTAAACAATTATTAATTTTAGCTCGTTAAGCCCCCACCCCTGATTTACTCAGTGGAATTCTTATTATTCTGGTATAGCTCTGTTTAGAGTGTGGTTAGTAAATTGACTGAGACAAACATGCAATTCATTTAAAATGATTGAATCGAAGTTAAATGTTTATAATTACAAATAACAGATTTAATAATCATTTAGTTTTAACAGTTTAAAAAAAATTGAATAGTCTTTAACAGAAAATGTTTCCCGACACATACTTATGTGTCCCCTTTCTCCTATTCTACCATCCCATTTATCTCAGAATTTAGATAGAATTCTCAGATAGAATATGTTTACATTTACATCTCCACTATTTGAAAAATGTTCACAATATAAATTGAATATGTTCTCATTTACATTTGCACTGATTGAAAAGTTTGAAACTTTCATAAACTTTAAAGTGAATATGTTTACATAGACATTTACACTGGTTTCAAACTGTAAGTATTATACTTAGAATGTTCATCATTTCTTTCATCTTTTCCTCCCTGCTCCATTTAGAACTTGGGACTTACTTATGCTTTTTAGCTCTCTTTAAGAGACTAGCAATAAAGCAGTCATCCGCCCTTGCAGTGGTGGTTCATGAAATCATCATTCTATACGTTGAGGTTGCCAGCCTCAAATGACTTGGACATCCACTAGCGATTTTCACATATTAAAATTCACATGGCAATATATACATATTAGTTCCCATGTTAGTAATGAAAAAATATAGAATGTAAAATGACAACTTACGTCAATCCTGGCTCACAGACTTTTTACTCGAATGAAGTTAAGGCACTTGATTAGGCCTCTAACACATGTTCTTGGGGTCGTTACTTTTTAAAAGGTAATTCCCTCTATGACTCCGTGTGTTTCAGTTTTCTCAGCCTTCCTTATTAAAATGGGTTTCATGGGCTATGTAAGTCCTTCAAGATTGTTCCACAAAGTCCGGCCTGATAAATGAAAATCTGAAATTTAACTTTTAGTAAGCCTGGTTGTGTTTTAGCTAGCGTGAATCTCCCAGTGAACTAGACTTGAAAAACGCCAGGTTATATTCACTTTCCTAACCCGCATCTATTTTTTATGGGGCTACTCAAAAGCTTCAATCATTTTCAAACATGCGTTTTGGGGGGGGGGGGGAAGAGAGAATGGGGAAAGGGGGGGGGGCGATTTCAAAATATTCCTGACATGGAAAAATTTTGAACGTAATGTAGAGGTCACCTTTCCCATATATGGTATGAAAACATCCGATCCCTGGCAGGCGAACTCACCAACACATCTGTAAACTCATACGACAATGTGTTTCAGATGTAACAATTTATTACTATCTAAAGTAATCTTGTCATAGCAAGTCGGACAGGAAGCGATTAGGTCATCCGTGTCTGTCCAAAACGTGTCACCCAGACAAGTAATCTCTTATCTGTCACGCACCCTGGCCTTTATCAGCGATACGCAAATACGCTGGCGATTTGTAGGGCTAATCTGTATTCTAATGTCGGCTGCACCCGCGAGTTAAATGGATAACAAACAGACATGCCGACTTATCTCTGAGAGGGTGTAAGAAGGAAAATACCAAATATCTGCTACACATAGCAGAGAAACAAAGAAAGAAAGAAAGTGCGACAATTGAAAGGACGCGATAAAAATCAGTAAAAAAAGTAACTGATACTGCCGTAGTGAAACCGAGACCTAGAAGAGTCGCCCCATTCTGTCCTAAGACATTTGTAGAATATCTAGCTATGGGGCGGTCACTTCTCGATGCGTTCTAGTGTCCACTGGGTCGCTCATTTCTCTCTACTGTGTTATTCGGCCGGCAGTGGATACAATTGTGGACGCATTGTCGAATGTCCCCTCTTTGTCCTGTCAAGGTTAATGGATCGCTTCTCCAATATGAGGCAATTAGAAAGAAGTAGAAAAAAGAACGCCTGGCTGCACTGAAACGTTCCTCTTGTTTTATTAACGTATCCAAGAAATCGCGTTATCACTAGCTCCCCTAAATACTGAGACAGTCAAATCTGCAACAAAGCAAAGTTGGTCTTTTTCAAACACCTGCAGATATCTAATTTCGCCAGCTGCCAGCGAATAATACATTCGAACACTCCTTGCCAGTGGACACTCACCCATATTAAATTGGTAAAGACTATTTAGTACTTATTTTCACCTTCGAAAAAATTCTAAATAAATCTTAGTGAGCTGACCACATCCGTCTCGTTGCTAGTTTCTCTTTTTTAGGTGTTGACCGAGTGGACAATAAGTACTTCGTTATCGTGCACATCCATGGGCTGTACGCGAAATACCACCATTGGGACAATGAGGTGCATGATTGGAGTGCTGCGATTAGATCCAGATATGCGATGTCCCGAGTAAAAGCCTATTACCTTCACTCATAACCACAGACGAAAGGCAACCCCTGCATGGAAACATAGCCTGACATTAAGGGAGCAAGAATAAAGAGGGTGTGTGTTATGGGTGGTTAAGTCATTGACAACAATCAAGCAGGTGACCACTGTGGCGTTTGCTATTGCACGCCACATGTCAGAGAATAACCAAGAGTTTGGTGCTGGTAAGCGCGGCACGATAAAGAATTGTCTGTGTACTTCGCACATGACGTAAACATGTTTGGGGATAGAAACAGAGGAGAGTTGATGTCTACCCTGATGGGTTCGCTTGTGTCATCTACCAGATGGTAGATATTTTAAAAGTGTTCAATGGATAATGTCTTGTAAGACGCCGATGTGTTTAAATATGGAACTAACAAATAAAACGGGATCATATATATTACTTATGTGGAATAATGGAATGTGAAATTTGATGAAATTAACCTGCTTTGCAATGCCTTGTCGTGATGTGTAGTCTACGTTGAAATAAATGTTGGAATGTCAATGGAGTTTCCAAGTCGATATATTTATCGTTGAGTTGGAACATTGGAAATACTGTTACTGAGTTCTTATGGTGGTTGTTATGAACCTTGTGGACGAAATAATTATTAATCCTAGACATAATCGAGCAAACGAGCATGATATGAAATTTAACAATATAAATCACAACACCACAGATATGGGAGGCTGCGTCCGTTGGATATGAAGTAATTGTTTGAAGATGTATACAACGCTGTACTTTGGAAAGTACTCGAGATAACACATTTCTGGAATCACCAGAAATCACAGTTTTCGTGCGAGGTCATGCCAAGACCTTGGACTGCTTTTTGTGAAGACGTTGATGCCAATACAACATATCAAACAGATTGGCTGACCACAGTGATTTTCGTCATCAAGATCGTGTAACGTTCTTGAACAGAACTCTAATACGTTATTTCGGAACTCAGTTCTTTTGATGACCCTGGTGTCCTTCTTAGATTCAAGGCTACTCTGCGAGGATGAATGCTTCTTGTCTACAGCGAGGATTGTCGGTCGGGAATTTTTATTCAGATAAGTGAATATATGTTGTGTAATGTCATGGTCTTCAGTCTGAAAAATGTCAGGCACATCTTGCTTCTTTATGTATCTTTTGTGTTTTCTGTTTTCTTGTGGGCGGTTGGTGGGAACGACAATCAGTTATATCCTTGGATGAATTCGGGTGTCGTCGTTCTTTAGATTTTAATTAAATTGGTCTCTTTCAGGGATTCAGCATTCAGTGCTGTCGATATTTCCGCTCTGACTAAGATTAATATTTTCTTATTTGTTTAGCTGTGCTGTCAAGTAACATACTGTCGTATATTTCTTATTTAGTTCAGTATGGTTATGTTTGTACCCGTGGGTCTTCTCTTTCTTTTTATTATGTACAGTAGTTCTATGTGATTGTATTTCGTCCTGTGCCGTTCATTGGCGGTGGAAACAGTTGTTTTATTATATTGCAGAATTTTATGGTTTTTTACACTGTTGTCTTTTTCCTTATTTGTTTCCGGCCTTGTCTTTTGGTCTTTTGTCTAATGTGATATTATCTTTCTTCTTTCTTCTTTGATCCTTAGCCGCCGACCGCCAAAGCAGTCAGTGGCCATCACGCCTGGTGGCGTCCTGCAGGGCAACAACAAATTGATTCCACTTTGCTCGGTCGGCGGCCATCCTTCGTACAGTGCCCCAACTCTGGTTCATTCTTTGCATCTCAGCCTCCACAGTCCTCCGCCAAGTTGTTTTTGGTCGGCCTCTCTTTCGTTTTCCTTCAGGGGTCTGTAGTGACTTCTAAATACAATATCTAAATTAGTATATAACAATATAGGGCATAAAGGCAAAGATAAGAAAGTACAAACTAATTTTCTGCTAGAACGGTTGGTATCGCCTACGCCTTCAGATTATTATTTGCTAACGAATAGCCGAACAAAACGGTACCCAATTTTTCAAATTCGTCCTTGACATAAACACCCACTTTTCCTAGTTCTAAGAAAATATTTGCCTAAAATGCATTGTGGAACGAGGAGGGGCAAGGCTCGATAACTCGCAAATCACGTCTCAAATTGGTTCTAACTCTACAACCAACTTGCACGCTTTGCCTTAGGGGTTTCCCCAAATACAATGAAAAAGTTAGAATTGTGGACACCACGGTCATGTAAACATGTTAAGCTCTTATTATGAATGACCTAAGCTCTCGTAATTATCTCGTAAGTACATGAGAAAAGAAGTGAACAGGAGGTAGTTTAAAAATAAACAACCAACATAGGAAAAAAAGATAGAATTTTGAACCAAACCACATAGCCCCTTAAAAATTGTATATTCGTGTACCTGAAGACTTGCTGACCAAGAATATGTTATTAGTTACATAAATGGTCCCTTAACTAATTAAATATTGATAAGACAATACATAGAGATCAGAGATACTGTCAGGTCAAGTCATATCTGCTTAGATTGGATCGCATATTTTTGGGGAAAAAAGTAGGTGACAGATAGGCTAGGATAGTACAGAGAATCTGATTGGGTGGCATTTGAAGTGAGACGAAATATTATTGGCTGACCTTTGAATAAACATAAATAACCTAGTAACGTAGGAGAGGTTTGAATGATATTTTTTGAAAAGACTGTTTACACTGTAAAATTAATAGAGATTGGCTAACTGAATCGATATTGTCAGAATAAGCGTTAGGGGGACGCCATTTCCAGAAAAGTTTCAACAGTGATAGATGAGATCAGGCTGTGCTTTAAAATACAAGTTCTAAGCAGCCTGGGCAATAAAACAGATCGAAACTGTGGCAGTCATCGTCTCTGTGTATATTTCATTGAAAATTGTGGTAAGATTGACATTTATTAACATGTATTTTATATAAAAATTGAATGTGAAATAATAATATATGTCGGGACATGAGTGGGTCTATAGCGAACATGAAGCAAAGCCTAAAGATTGATCCACCATGTGATAGACTATCAGAGAGGTGTAAAACTACAAGAATATGTATGATTGTCATAAAGGAGCATAACACCTATCCTATTATATGGAAGAGATTACAGCTGGAATTGCAGTGGCATTGTAACTATTAGGGAAAGGAATACTGGTGTACATTGTCACATCAAAAGAAAATGGTGGCATAGGTTTGTAAAAGGATATGATCCTTTTTGTTTGTTTGTAATGTACATGTCCTTAACTGTGGACTATTAGTGTATGCTAGATATTACGAAGGATGCATACCTTCACATTTCAGAGGTCCTGGGTACTGACGTTAATGTGGTACCAAACGCTTGAAAACTGATTGATTCAGGACTCTGCCTGTTTACTGCGAGCCCATGCTAGTGGCCATTGCCTATCAAACAGGGAACAGATTGTCAAGCGAGCAGAGGAAAGGTTCAACCGATATTATACTGCCAAGTTAAGTTCTCGTTCGGCACCTGAAAGCTCAAACTACAGAACTTTAAAAGAACTATATAATGACAGTGAATAAAACTGGGACAAATATTAATAGTTCCACAAGTGACAAAATAGAAACAAACATTTTTAAAAGGATATGATTTAAAACAACAACCTAGTAGTACTACCAGTATTACCTTAAAGTAGGAGAACACTACAGACATATATTAGAAAAATATTTATGTATGAACAGAGGATCTATTGTGCTATTTGACTGATGTAAATGATTATTTTGATTTCACTTTTAAATTGTAAATCCTGATTCCAAATAAATTAGAATCAGGAATCCTGATTCCAAATAAATTAGAATCAGGATAATAAAATTGTAAAAAATTATCTTTACACAAAATTCAACCACAGTCTTAAATAAGATAGCCTTTTAGAGTGTCGTTTGTATGTTATTGTGGTAGTACTGTGTGCTGTTGTGAATAATAAACTATTTGTTTGTATGTTTGTTGATTTTGTACATTACACTCTACATTCATAACCCTAGACACAACACGAAGTCATTTAATATACTAATATAAATACATTTTGAATGAGATAAAAAGGTGGTAGTGGAAAGGTACCCTGAAAAGTTCACAATATTATTGGGTATATTCAGGGACCTTCATAACTAATCTCATTTAATACAAATATATTAATACCTACAACAATTCATAACATCAAATCCACCACATATATTGGGGTCTCGCTCCTCGGGATTGAATTTCTTATAACACCAGCTATATTGGGTAGTTTGATTCTGGGATTTTAAATTTTTAAAATATTATCAAGTATATTAGAAATCTCAGAGAGTATAAAACTAAAAGCATTCCTTTTGGAGAAATTGAATAGTAGTTGAGCTATCAGTGCCTGTGGTTGTTCTTGGTTATCATTAGAAATTATTAGCCATAATTAGAGATTTGTATAGTTGGAAATTTTAAAGGTTACATAGTACAAATGGCTGATCTGGCAAAGTTTCGATCTGCTGCTGTGCAGACTGCGAAAGAAATGAACATGGAGGGTCAAGCTTTGATCCAATATGTAACTTCAGAATGCGACAAGTATATTGAAAGGGAGGATAGGAAGATAGCTGAAGAGAAGAGGTTACAAATTGAGGCTGATAAAGAACAAATCTTCAATATTAGATTACTGATCGAAAAACATCTCCAGCATCAACATGATTTATACCATAACTTCATCGATTTCACAAAAGCCTTCGATCGAGTCTGGCATGAAGGTTTATGG
>JAMPIV010002512.1:0-49078 GCA_024509875.1 Oreohelix idahoensis
ACCTGTGGTCCTGGCAGCAGTCCAGACCCGATCACAATCCAGAAAGGAAGAAGATGAACCTATAAATACTCATCCAGAGGAGATGAGAAAGGCACAGGCTGAAGATAGGTCACTGAAGCCGTGCTATAAGAAACTCCCAAAGAGCCATACTCCTCCTAATAAAGGAGAATTCTATATGAAGAATAAATTGTTATATCGGAAGGCCGGCACTGGTTCAGCTGGTCACGGACAGCTGGTCCTTCCCAGTTCATTTAGGGAAAAGGTAATGGAGTTAGGTCATGCTATCCCCTTCAGTGGTCACATGGGGATTAGCGCAACAGGACAGCGTATAGCTTGTCATTATTTCTGGCCAGGGATAACGGAAGACATAAAGAGATATGTAAAATCCTGTCCCGAATGCCAGAGAGTAGCTCCAAAACATTGGACTGCTCCAGCAACTCTTGGGGAAATGCCCATAGTGGGAACCCTTTTGAGAGAGTTGCAGTGGATATTGTGGGACCTCTCACTCGGACCAAGAGGAGGAACAGTTACATCCTTACTCTGGTAGACACTTGTTCTATGTGGGGAGAGGCGGTAGCCCTGTCATCAATCGATTCGAAACATGTGGCAGAGGCATTACTTACGATATTCACAAGGTTAGGATTCCCGCATCAAATCTTGACTGATAATGGCTCTCAGTTCAAGGGGAAACTAACAGAAGAGGTTTTTAGGTTGTTTCAAGCCAAGCACTTTCATTGTAGTCCGTATCACCCCCAAGGGAACGGCCATGTAGAGAGGTTCAATGGGACTCTCATTTCTATCCTGAGAAAGCTGGCACATGAGAAACTTGATACGTGGGACCAATACTTGCCCGCCGCGTTGTTTGCGTACCGGGAAGTACCACATAATTCAACCGGAATTGCACCAGCAACCCTGTTATTTGGGAGGCCAATAAAAGGTCCTTTAGAAGCTTTGTTAAGGACCTGGACAGATGAGAAGGCAGAGGAGACTGTTACCTCATCTTATCAATATGTGAACGAACTGACCACTCGTTTAAAAACTAGTTGGAAACTGGCAAATGATAATTTGAGACAAGCCAGGAAAAAGCATGCTGCTTATTATAATAAGAAAGCTAAGGATAGGGAGCTTGCTGTAGTGGAGAAGGTACTTCTTCTATTGCCCGGCAGCAACAATAAACTTCAGATCGGATGGCAAGGGCCATACACAGTTTTGGAAAAGGTATCCAGAACAAATTATAAGATAGACAAAAAGGGAAAGGAAAAAGTCTATCATGTGAACCTTTTGAAGAAATATCTGGACAGACAAATCCAGGAAGGAACACACATACTGGCCTTGTCTATTGCAACCGAAATGAAAAATGACCCTCTCTCCTCATTTGAATATCCACTGAAAACCAGTGAAACGTTTGCCCAGATGAAGATCAGTAATCACCTGACAAAAGGACAGAAGGAGAAGGTTCAACAGGTCCTTGAGAAACATACAGATGTGTTAACGGATAAACCGGGGCACACCAATTTGTTGGAATATGATATGAAACTACTAGACCCAGCACCTATCTGTATGAGGCCCTATTCCATTCCTTTCGCTAAGGAAAAAGCTTTGAAAGAGGAGATAGATTATTTGTTACAAGAAGGAATTATTTCTCTCAGTGAGTCTCCTTATAGTTCCTGTGTGGTTTTGTTGCGGAAACCATCGGGAGAACATAGACTGTGCATAGATTACAGGAAACTGAATGCTGTCACAGAAGGTCAGGTGGATCCATTACCTGATACTACTCAACTATTTGCCAGGCTTGTGGTAAGTTGGGATTATATAAATAGTTATAGGGGACTTAGTGTACTGACTGAGATCAGCTGTGAAGGTATCTGTATCTAATGAGTGTGGGGTGTTACAGATGACCTTACTTTGCTACCACATTTAGACCTCAATCAGACTTATTCTGGAATATAGTGATGACTACGTTGAATGTCTAGGGTTATGATAGTGATGAAGTGTAAGTTCACAACAACCAACAGACAGATAAACACTTTAATTAAGATCCACAACACTTTACAACACTATGACAAGCACATACATATAACACTCTAGAAGACTAGCTTAAGTAAGTCAAGTGTTAACTTTTAAATTATGTATTAGTTTCTTTCAATAATAGATATCCTGATCCAACTACAGAGTGAATCAGGAATCACAATCAAATGTAAACACAATGTTTATGTACAAAATTTATACAAAGGATCTTTGTCCTGACATATAATATTATTACAATATGTGTGTAGGGTTGTGATGTAGTATTAAGAGGTAATACTGGCTTTTGAAGCTAAGTTGTTGTTTGTCATCACGACTTCATGTGTTTGTTACTGGTGGAAATAATATTGAAGGGATCACAGTTTCTTTTTATTTGTAAAACAATAACTGTCCCTCTGAAGTACAGGACATTACAAACACAGAGTTCAGCGCTGTAGGCCAACTGCTAGCTTCTCATGTGACAATATACACCAGTATTCCTCTCCCTAATGGTTACAACGCCTCTGCAATTCCAGCGTTAATTCCTTCTATACAATAGGATAGGTGTCATGTTACTATTTGGCAATCCCATATATGCCTATGCAGTTATACTCCTCTCTGACAAGCTTTTACATGGTGGAGCAATATCTAGGCTTTGCCTTCTGTTTGCTACTGAACCACACACATACAGACACAATTTATCATTTCATATTCAATTTTCATATAAATATATATATATATATATATATATATATATATATATATATATATATATATATATATATATATATATATATATATATATATATATATATATATATATATATAGGAAATATGTCTAGCTTACCACAATTCAAGGAAATATACACAAGTAACGTTGACTGGCGATGAATTCTGGCACAATTTTGATCTGCCTTATCCCAGGCTTTTATTAGAAAAATATTAGCTTGATCTCAACGCACTTGCTTCTCACAAAATTTATTTTCAAACTGTCCCTGAACTGACGCTTCTATTTGACTATATCGAACGTTCTAACCAATGAGACCATGTTTACAAGAGCCTTTGAAAAAATTTTACCCATCCTACACGTTGCCATTAACAACAATAATAGTATTTGCAGTTCGACTAATAAGGTTTCGCCTTACATTTTACTACAGCCAATCAAATCGTATCTAACTTGTTGGCCTCATTTCCCCTAAAGCAGTGTTTTTCAAACATGCCATTATGAGCAAATATGATCTTGTGCTGTCAGACAACCCCACTATAGTATTTTGGCTATAATTTGTTAATTACTAGACTATTTGCGTAACACATAACATATTCTTTGTCAGCAAGTCCTAAGGCACATAATTATATAAGGGTAATGGGGCTAAGTGGCTTCGTTCAAAATATGTATTATTCTAGGATAGTCGTGTATTTGTTTTTACCACCCGTTCACTTCTATACCAAGGGATGTCTTCTGTACTGTCAGACTAATGTCAGGAGCTTAGACATAAATCAGTAGAATGTCAGGTTTCCCAATAAGAGCTTAAACCTGTTTTCAAAACCTAACCTTGTATCGTGAGTGTTTTTTATTTACTGTTTATTTGAAAAAATCAGGTCTTCATGCCTTTCGCGTGTGATTGGCGTTCACTTTTTAATCGCGAGACGACGTGGTATAATTGCATGCGTTCCTCCGTGCATCTCTCTCTCTCTCTTCTAAGCCCGTCTGTCTTTTAGGTTAACGTAGTGTGTATAATGACATTAATGTAGTATTATATCTAGGTCATTATGCAGTTTGCGTATCAAGATCGTTTAAGAAATACAGTACCAGTTTTATTTTTAGAAACGCGTGTAGGCTTATGCAGACGGAGCAGAAAAAGGGGTTTCGTGTTCAGCCATTATGGCGTTCTACAACACAGGCGTACGCTATTGGGAAAGCATTGATCTTTCACCATTCTTCTTTCTTTCTATTGAATTACTTCGTTAGGCTTTACATTTATTTTCTAATTTATTTATGTGGATTAGAATTTTTCACCACAAGGCTGAACAAGGCAAAATATTTTTCTAAGGTGGATCTTAACAAAGGCTATTATCAAATTCCAGTAAAGCCTTAGGTTCGACCTTATTTAGCCTTTAGCACCTCGGAAGGTCATTATGAGTTCAACATGTTACCGTTTGGGTTGAAAAATGCCCCGAGTGTGTTTTCTAGGATGATGCGAAAATTGCTCGATCCCCTGAAAAATCCATGTATTTCGAATTTTATGGATGATATCCTCATTGCTACGGAAACATTTGAGGAACACGTTACCTCTTTGAACATGCTGTTTGATAGACTCAGGGAGGCTAACTTAACCGCTAGGCCAACAAAATGTTGTATTGGTTGTAAAGAGTTGGAATTCTTGGGACATACTGTACATCAGGGTAGCATGACCCATGATCCCAAGAATCTGGAAAAATTGAAAAGAGCACCTAGACCACAAACAAAGAAAGATATGCGATCTTTCGTGTCGTTGTGTGGTGTCTACCAAAAATACATTAAAAATTTTAACTCTATATGTGCTCCTCTGACGGATTTAACTCGAAAAGGTCAACCTGATACAATAAATTGGTCCGCACAGTGTGAATTGGCTTACCAGAAGTTAAAAGAAAAACTCACAAGCAGGCCAGTATTGCAATTGCCTGACTTGAATCAAGAATTTATCGTGAGAAGTGACGCAAGCAATGTCGGCCTGGGCGCTACATTGTTGCAAAGGTCCTCCTCACAAGATCTGGAATTGAACCCAGTTGCTAATGCAAGCCGCAAGTTGAACAAGGCGGAAAAAAATTATTCAACAAGTGAAAAGGAATGTCTAGCTTTGATATGGGCTATACAAAAATTTAAGATTTATTTATATGGCAGGACATTTGTGGTCCAAACGGATCATTCACCACTCGTATTCCTGTCACAGGCCAAGCATGAAAATTCCAGATTATTGAGATGGTCTTTATTATTGCAGCCATACTCATTTCTGATTGAATATATTCCCGGCCCTCAGAACGTAGGTGCGACTTTTTGAGTAGACATCCTTATGATGAAGATCAGAAAAACGCGTAAGACTTCATTGAGCCAAGGTATCTCGCAGATTATAACCTGCAAATGAATGCATGTTTTAGGATGGGAGGTGTGTAGTAAAATCTGCGAGAATAATCGCTCATTTCAGTAGGTTTTAGTCATAAAATGATAATAAATAAACCCGCCCTATTGTGTCTGACGGTGATCCTCTCACACGCCAGCATAGCGCTGAATTTTGTGCCGTGGACAGGCTTAGAACCGACCCCGCAGTTTAAACCTACTCGCTTTCCTTGTGACGTACATTTTTAACATTTTGCCCGATCTGACAGAGACTGCGGCAAGTCTTATAATTAACGATTTTGCGGAAGTGTGCCGCCAAACTACTGTCTGAATTAACGTAATATTTTGACTTTAACGCTGGTAATCAGTAGTAATCCTTACAAATTTGGTAGTGTGACACGAGACAATCCAAATAATTAACGCAAATTCTTACCCCGCCACGCAAAACCCCTCTTCGCTTGACACGTTGTGCCTTGCATATATACACACTGTGGCAAAGCCAACAGAGGCAAACACGCAGACAAATTTTATTTCCTCCTCGCGGTAGTATTTCTGACGTCACTAAAACAAGTAGTTATTTGAAAATACATGCTAGCGAGAGATGAAAAGGGGGGGGGGGAGATGGCCGTCTTGTGTAAAATTTGCATTTGACGATTGACCGTGACAAAATTGAAAATCTAAACCATAATGAAACTGACCATAACAATTATATGGTAGTGTTAAGGTCGGTTGTATTGGACACCACACTGACAAGGTGGAATATGCTTGACATCAAATTGATAAAGCTTAGTTTCTCGCACCAGTCACAATGTTCTGTAAATGGGTCAGGTTACCGACTGTTGGGGCCCTGACAAGGTGTACTGTTAAGTGTGTATATACTGATGCAATGGGTGAGTGTGAACATCAATAATGATAAACGCGAATGGATGACAGTTCGACAGGTGCACAGATCACTCACTCCAATCACAGGTGGAAGTCAAAGATGGCTGGACTACTGTGGTCGTTTCATATTATTTAATAGTACGTACACATGGACATGTACGAACATCGTTACAGGAACATAGGTTGACATAAACAGCATAATGTTGATCGATGGTCTACCATCATAAATTAGCATTCATGTTGAATAACATTGCAATGGAACATCTGTATACAAGCACTTAGATTTCCATTGTTTATCAATACAATCATCAGGCCTTACTGACCGGGCATGTCAGTTAATAAATAGGCCTACTGTTCAAACTTGACTCCTAAACAGGACCTCTTTCTAGCGAAGATTCCTTTAGGTAAATTACAGCAAATCTCTGTGAAGATAATGTTAACCCACTAGTATTGGGTTTTCTTTATAACTGTGATCTCTTAATCATCACCTGATAATAAGGAGGCATTCCCGTTCTCTGATGGATGATCGGCAATAAGTAGAATTCAAAAATAAATAGAATTCCAAAATGGCTTCTGGTTCCCTGTTGAGCATCGCTCACTATACGGATGTATAGCAAATCTTCAATCGAAGCTTTGTTCATCAACAATAAATGATTCTATAAGAATCAGCATATTCTGTCCTCATAATTGCTGCATATAAACATATTCAGTGCTGCTAGATAACATGTCGTCCCGACATATATACATATAAATTCATATCGGCGTCTGCCCATCTGAGCCTAGGAATGAAAGAGTTCAGTGAACAGTTCTTTACCTTGCCATACGAAATATACTAGCAAACACAAACACTCTCCTGGCGTTACAGAATCAACACTGGGGAACTCATGGATCTAACAATCCTAGAAGAAACTATCTTCGTTCCCATAATCAATCACAGAGATCACAAACTTTGGACAGGTCTAAGACATGACGTCCCGCCAGGCTCCTTCATCACCGAAGAACTCTCTAACCTATCTTCATGCGCCGAAAGCACCTGACCCCAAAGTACAGTACAAGGAAAAATAGTTCCACTTAAACATACTAAGATATCAAGATATAAGACATACTCGTCCTACATAGACAAGAACTACACATAGATTCGGGCCATAGATATTCTGAAGCAAGCACAATCTATTTCTAACCAAACACAGAATAGATCGCTGTAAACCTAGATTCCTACGCTCAGTTCGATCTTCAGGAAAGATACAAGAACCGATAACTCACAGAATGAATACACATCGCCTAATCTGAGTTCTGTCCCTTTAGACTGAAAATCGTGAATTCAAAGATAAATATATTTTTATCAGACAAATAAATACATTTTAAATTTGTATGCGTATTTACTGTAATCTGTGCGCCACACAAAAGAATATGTGCGCAACAGACTACCACACCCCCCGGGAAAAAAAATGAAAATCATTTTTTTTTTCATCTGAGAGCAACATACAATAGGCTCACAACGCACAAATACTGCGCAGATGAGAAATATCTGGAATTTATAAGCCAAATTAAGGCAAAGTCGAAATGTAGATCGACTGGTGAGAATACATCTCAACCTCTCAGAGAAAGCATTTCACCTAAGCATAAATGTTTCCAGGGAGGTGTCACCAACGCATACTACTATACTTGCAATGACACAATGCATATAACAATTTCATATTTAAGCATTATAAGTACATGATTTACAAAAAAGAAAAATCATCAACGAGTACCGGTGAATACATATATTAATGAACGTAGTGATAGTAGTGATACAATCAATGTATTACAAATCACAATGTGTATCTATCTTGATATAGAAAAGAAAAATCTGTTGTCGAGTTGGAAGTGTTAAAAAGTCCAAGACTCAACAGTTAAGTGGAATCATGTGGGCATCTAGGCAGAATGTCTGCCATCACATTATCTGATCCACGGATAGCTCGTACCGAAAAATGAAAAGGTTGAAGAGCAATTGCATATCGAGTAGACCTCGAGCTCTTCAAATTTTTTACTCTGTATAGCCGTAAGAGCTTTCTGATCGGTTTCTACTATGAAATGTGCGCCTAGAAGGAATCTTTGTAGTTTGAGTATTGACCAAACCATAGCCAATAGTTCACGGTCTAAAACCGAATAATTCCTTTCTGCAGCATAACGTTTTCTGGAGATATACATTACAGGATGCAGAGTTCCAGAGTACTCTTGCATTAGTCCGCTCCAATCCCAGTGGATGAAGCGTCACTACGAAGAACAAATGTCTTATCTGTAGTAGGTAACACTAAAATAGGTGGTGATGAAAACAAAGTTATGATCTTATCCAAAGAGGATTGGCATTCTTGTGACCAGTAGACCATATTAGGCGACCCTTTCTTTAGTAGTGTAGTAAGAGGTGCCATGATAGAGGATAGATTCGAAATGAATCATCCATAAAATTGAATAAGACCTAAGAGACTTCGCACTTGCTTTTTAGTCTTAGGAATAGAGATGTTAAGTATCTTAGTGATATTATGGTCCTCTGTCTTTAGGAAGCCATGACCCACTCGATGGCCTAGGAAAGAAATTTCGCTAAAACCAATGCAGGCTTTAGAGGGTTTCGCTGTCAGGTTATACTCGCGTAGTTATAGTTAGTTGCTTATCGTTTACAGGACGTGGCAATCAACCCCAGCTTTTATTGGCTGTTTGTGATTTTTCTAGGCAATTATTTCATTCAGTAGTTTGCTATTGCTTGCGTAGAGTAGACAGTAATTCAACTAACCCCGAATAGTGATCTTCCCAAGTATCGCTGAAAAGACAGATGTCGTCTAAATACGCGATGACATCTGACCGATAAGATAGAATTTGACGCATCATGCGTACGAATGTAGCTGGTGCGTTCATAAGGCCGAAAGGCATGAAATTCCATTGAAAAAGGCCTCTAGGTGTAGAAAAAGCCGTAAAAGGTTTGGCGCGTTCAGATAAAGGAACTTGCCAATATCCTTTAGACAAATCTAGTTTAGTGAAAAAATGAGATTTAGAAAGCCTAGTAAGTAGCTCTTCTAGTAAAGGCATAGGTTCAAAATCGAACTTCGTAACTTGATTCAATTTGCGATAGTCAACGCGAAGACGTATGTTATTGTCTTTTTTCCGAACAATAACCATCGGCGAAGAATATGCAGAAGTGGATGGTTCAATTATTTTTAAATCTATCATCTCATCCAACTCCTTCTCAACCTGTGCTTGAAAATGTATAGGGATAGGATAAGGTCTGACCCTAATAGGATTATGGTCAGTTAGAATAATGTCATGTTCAATGACATGAGTTTGTCCAGGGATGTCAGTAAGGACATCCTGAAATGTTTGTAACATAGCCGAAACTTGTCGCTGTTCTCCTAGAGACAAATTCGGAGAAACAGTAACGTTTTCCCATGATTCACTAGAATGAAGTGGAATCATCGGAAGCGGAAGATTAAGATCCGAAAAACGTGTTTCCTCATCCTGTATTACGGACAGTGATGAGTAATGACCATGTTGGACTGGTGAATCATCCGTTGCCTGGAAAATAGGCTGTAAATAATCCGGACGTTCATGGAATTCCGTAAGCATATTGATGTGGAAGGTTTTATGCTTTCCATCAATATCGACAATGTAGTCAACATCGGAAATTTTCGAGATTATATCGTACGGACCTTTCCAAGAAATAAGAAGTCTGTTTTCCCTACAAGGTAGTAAAACAAATGCTTTGTCACCAGGACAAAGTTGTCGTAAGGTTCTTATTGGCAAATTGTCTTGCTTTCTGCTTAGCAAATTCAGAAGAAGAAGTTGCCAATTTGCATGCTTCGATAATCTTTTGTCTCAGCGCGATGACATATTCGTAATAAGATTTCATGTCATCGGTAATATTATCAGCGGTTATGAGATCATGAAGCAAAGACATAGGGCCGCGCGGTCGCGCGCCAAAGACAAGTTCAAAGGGAGAAAATCCTGTATGTTCATTGGGAACCTCTCTGTAAGCAAAGAGGGCCGCGGGTAAAACCCTGTCCCAATCTTGAGGATGATCCTCAGTTATCTTCCCTAGCAAGTTTTTGAGTGTTCTATTTAGCCGTTCGACCATCCCATTGGACATAGGATGATAGATACTACTCAAAGATCTCTCTATCTGCAGAGTCGACATCACTTGAGACATGGTATCCGATATCAGTTGGGTGCCATGGTCTGATAATATTTCTCCGGGGAATCCCAGACGAGAAAATATAAGCCAAAGAGCATCTGCAATGTCAGCAGTAGTAATGCTCTTCAGAGGAATAGCCTCTGGCCAACGTGTGCACATGTCCACACACGTTAAAATAAACTGATGTCCTCTAGCAGATTTGATTTTAAATGGACCAATGATGTCTATCGCCATTTTCTGAAATGGTCGAATAGGAATGTCTGCAGCCTGAATAGGTGCAGCATGGCGTGGACCTTTGGATTTGACTTCTTGACATACTATACAACATTGACAATAAATCCGTATGTCTTTGTTCACAAAAGGCCAAAAGAAAGCCGCAAGAACTCTTGACTTTGTACGGGAAAAAACCCATATGTCCAGCACACTGAGAGTCGTGTGCGTGTTGCAAAATTTTAACTCTCAAATTCTTGGGCACAAGAATCTGAGAATGACTTGACTTAGCGGAGTCTTGCACCATACGTACAAGTACGCCATTCTTCATTGTAATCCAAGATTTACGCTTTGTATCTTTATTCGGATCACCTTTTGTTGCAAGAGTGAAGAATTTCTTTAGAGTCGGATCCTCTTCTTGCTGTTTTATAAACGAGTCACGAGAAATTACCAAGGGATCATCTTGGTTATGCACTTCATTATCTTCAGTAGATGAAGTTTGAGGCATATTAAGAGCTTGAGCTCTAGTGACTACAGCATTAGCAGTTTGCATATTTTGTTTTTCCCAAACGGAAATTTGTTGTGGAGTGCATTCTTTGACTCCGTGAATACGACCGATGATAAGATCAGCGATCGAATTCGGCAGAAGACATGCGTGTACATCTCCTGTAAAGAAAGGAGTAGCAATCCTAATGATAGCAGTAGAGTATTTCTCTAAGGTGCCGCCAAATGTTACACATTTGACTACTTTTCCAGTGGCACGAGAAGGATCTACAAGCGATTGCCTAACACCAATTGTGGTGCATCCAGAATCAAAAAGAACTGAGACTGGATTGTCATTTACTAAACCTTTATGTAAGACAAGAGAACCTCTTCCATCATGCGCGACTGACGCAGGAAGTGCGGGAAGAGGATGGCCACAACTTAAAGTGGACACCGTAGTTGGTTCAAATAATGTTTTGCATTGGGGGCACTGAGATGCTCTCCCAAAATCAAAAGCGGAACACGCCATATTATTAGCATCATTATTATATTTGGTCTGTTTATAGTCTTCATGTGACTCTTGCTGTGCAGAGTTTCCATGATAATATGATTTATGTTTTTTGTATTGTGATCTACCTCGATTATTATTGCCTCTGTAATCA
Organism: Oreohelix idahoensis; assembly: GCA_024509875.1. Classification (NCBI taxonomy): domain Eukaryota; kingdom Metazoa; phylum Mollusca; class Gastropoda; order Stylommatophora; family Oreohelicidae; genus Oreohelix; species Oreohelix idahoensis. Next base: position 11,498 of record JAMPIV010002512.1, read on the forward strand.
TTATTATTTCCTCTATTGTAACCCCTATTTGGGTTTGAGTCATAATTCTCATGGTTACCATTATCATATTCATTATAATGTGTATCTCTATAATTATGGTCTTGTTGTCTCCATGATGGATGACTTGGATAGTTCCTATAATGACTTCCTCTGCGGAAATTTCTATAATTATGACCACCTCTGTATCGAGGGCTGTCAGCTCGTCTCCAGTTCTTCGCAGAAGAACCCTGAAATGATTGGTTTCCTTGGTTTTGATAACTATTATGGTTACCTTTTTTCCCAAACTTGTTTTGTGGTCCCTGAAATTTGTGTGAATAATTAGGGTTGTATGGAGTTGCTGATGCAACTGGCATACTCTCTTTAATCTTAGTGTTGCTAAGAGTTATGTCAGGGTGTGCAGTGACGTATTGGTCACAATATTCTTGCATTTCTTTTAGTGTCTTGGGTTTACGCTCATGTAGGAATTCAAGGAATGGTTTATTAACACTTGACATAATTTTGTCCCTGAGCAACAAGTCCATAAGGACTTCATATGTCTTTTCTGTTTTGGACAACTCAATCCAACGATTAAATGTAAGACGTGTCCTTGCAATGAATTCTGAGAATTCTACCCCTGATTCAGGTACCATTTTCTTAAACAAAATACGGTAACCTTCCTCAGTTAACTGGTATTTTTTCAATAAAGCTGCTCTAATAACATCATAATTATCCTTGTCAGCCTCTTCAACCAAACTTAAACTAGTCAGAGAATCACCTTTCAAATTTTCTGACAACTGATTAGCATACTGTGATTGATCCACATTATGAGCTCGACAAGAACGTTCAAAACGATCCAGCCAGAATGTAATATCGTCACTGGAAGGATTGAACGCTGGTACCTTGACCTTATAATTAAAGGGTTTACCACTGTTACCACTTGACTGATTAACATTACTCATATTTGTCAATTTCAATTTTTCTAATTCAAATGCTATCAGTTTTTCCTCATGTTCTCTTTTTGCCTTACTCTCCTCGGCTTCTCTGTCTAATCTCTTTTGTTCAGCTTCTCTGTCTAATCTCTTTTGTTCAGCTTCTTTGTCTAATCTCTTTTGTTCAGCTTCAGCTTCTCTGTCTAATCTCTTTTGTTCAGCTTCAGCTTCTCTGTCTAATCTTTTTTGTTCAGCTTCTAATTTTTTTTCTTCTATTTGAAGCTTTCTCTCCTCAGCAGCAGCTTTTTTCTCCTCAGCTTGCATCTGTAATCTTAAATTCTCAGCATCTATCTTCTTTTGTTCAACTTCTGCTTTCCATTTATTTTCCTCTTTTTGCCTCTTTTCTTCTGACTTTAATACAATGGCAAATTGAGCAGTTGCAACCTCCTCTAATTCCTTTCAAGACTTATCAAGGGATTTCCCTTGTGCAATAAAGTATTCCAATGTAGACATGATGTCTAATTATGATAGCAATCACTTGAAACAATAATGTAATCTATTTCCAAGTAAACAGGAACAAGTTCTAAATGAACTTGATTAATTAGCACACAATCCCAATCTCTGTTGGAAACAAGCCTTTAAATAAGGTCTTGTATAATCAACTGTGTACCTTTAATAACAGTCATTAATCATCAGTTGATTATTACTCATAAGTTCACTACACAGCTAGTAGTGTATGATCAAGTATATTTTATAGTATATGTCAACCAAATACATAAACAAAAGACAATCAAGAAAAACAATACGAAAACATTCGCAGAAATCCACTAAATTAAATAGAAAACTGAAGAAAATAATCACAGAACCTGTGATGATAACCGCGATGAAATAAACAACACAAATGACGTCACAGTGTATAAATATAAATGGTATAGAACTGAAAAATAGGACAGGGTAGACCTACAAATATACAAACAAAGCAAAACAAAACTAAAGAACAGAAAAATATTACAAAAACAACGAAGAAAAACGCGTCTTAACAACTAACAGAAATAGCAACAGATTGTCGCTAGCAAATTTTCAATAAAGAAAATTCGCACCTACAGAACGCTATTATAAAACCTCTATGACGTGGTATCTTTTATAATAGTCACCTCACCAACCTCCCACGACATAGACACACAAATAATATGCAAACATGTAAACATTAAACATAAATACATATATGTCATATAAATGCATATAATATCATGAAATGTGTTGTAGAAGTGGTCTGCACTTGAGAAGGCTCAGTGATTAACTACGTAGTTAAATTCATTGGTACAGTAGTTTACAAAAAAAAATCTTCAGAAATTAACTGATCCACTGTAATTTAATGAATTACCTTATATTTCTGTATTAACTATTTACACAGTTCAACAATATGCTAGAAGAAGAACACAAGAAGATCCCCCCCCCCCGTTTTGACGTGTAAAGGACCGTTCTCAGTTCCATAGCACTTCTTAACTGCTAACACTGTTAAGTTTTATAGTAAACAAACTAATCTGCTGTGTTAACGCTGTTGTTGATTCTATGAAAAGCACACGAGCATGTAACAACGATGCGTCTGTGCAGGCTATTTCTAAACTAGCATATCGATCCGATAGGGGCAAGGTTCATAGCTGACTTCTCAACCTGAGATAGAGTTCTGTACAACTGCTGGTAGTGTCGTAATCACGTCCACAGGAAAGCGGGTCTGGTCTTCTAGTCAGCCTGAACTCTTCTTCAAACCTGGTTTCCACTGTGGCAGATTATTGACCCCAGGAAGCTGTGCCTTACCAAACGGACACTCTGTTTAAGGCTATCGACTGTATTGGACGAACCATATAATACCACGCACAACACGTCGAACACACTGTGTGAATATGCGTTGAACAATCAAATTTTGATAAATAAAGCTTTGTTATTCTCGCACCAGACCATTCACCAATGTTCTGTAAATTGGGTTCAGGTTACCCGACTGTTGGTCCCTGACAAGGTTAACTGTTAAGTGTGTAGGATACGAATCATCGAGGGGGTGTATAGTGGTGTGAATCTAGCTGGGGTATCATAGTGTATCACATGAGGGCGGAAAAGGGGATGGCGAAAAGGAGGGATCTGGGGAGGACGGTGCGTGTGCGCACAATGCGGGGGGGGTGTGGTGGCGGATGACGGAGGAGGGGGAGCGGGGTGAGGCAGGGGGTGATGCAGGGGCCGAGGTTCACGGGGGGGGTGGCGAGCGGGGGGTGTGTCGCCGCTGGCTAGGATGCAGGACGCGGTTTGGGGGGGGAGTGCAGACATCTCACACGAATGACATGGCTGTGTTGATCGAGCTACGGGGTTACACTTAGATGATGACGTGTTCATATGATCATTGTGATATGAGGGATATGTCGTGTTAAACTAGGTACACACATGGGACATGTACGATGTGGGAACGTAAGGGGTAGGGCTCACTGTGTACTCTGTGGTATGGAGGAACACACAGTATGTCAGAGTTTCGCTACTGAGTGAGCGCCCGTGGTGAGGACATGTCCATGAGGCATCTTCTTTGACGATCATAAATTTGATTCGATGGTACACTGCGACTTAGGGGCCATCATAAATGAGCATTCTGTTGAATAACATAGTCAATGGAACATCTGTATTACAAGCACATTGATTTCCATTGTTTGATCGAATACAATCATAACAGTGCCTTACTGACCGGGCATGTCAGTCTAATAAATAGGCCTATACAGGTTTCGAAGAAACTTGACTCCTAAAACAGCACCCTTCATTTCTAGCGACGTGATTCCTTTAGGTAAATTAACAGCAATCTGGGCGAGTTGTAAGATAGGAAAGTGTGAGGAAAGGCAGGGGGGGGGGCGCGCGAGGCGGTGTGTTACAAATTATATAAGGAGACTTTGGTGGGGGGTTTTTCCCTTTCATGTAACTACGATGATCATCTTAATACATCACAACTGGTGACGGAGCGTCACAATCGGTATCTAAGGAGCATTCCCCGCGCGTATTTCTCTGTAGGATAATCGCATTTGAAGTGGAATCAGGTTTGGTTTTTGGGGTTACAAGGGCCCACAACGGGCAATAAGATTAGAATTCAAAAACTTAAAAAATATACGTCTGCGCTCCCAAAAATGGGGCTTCTTGTTTTCCCCCTGTTTGAGGCATCCGCTCACTATACGACGGATGTATAGCAAAAAATCCTTCAATCGAAGCTTTTGTTCCATCAACAATAAATGATTCTAAAATAAGGAATCGAGCATATTCTGTGTCCATAGCATAATTGGATTTGCCTTCATTAAACAGATAGTTCAGTGCAGCCTAGAATAACATGTCGTCCCCGAACATAATAATACATATAAATATTCAAATCGGGCGGTCTGCCCACTGAGCCTGAGGTTAATGAATAGAGTTCACAAGTGAACATTTCTTTAATCTTATACCTTGCATGAATGCAACGGGGCCTAAAGATAGTGAACGACAATATACAGCAAACACAAACACTCACCAAGTCGATTACATAAAACAACTGAAACCTGTTGTGAATGAACTCAAGGAACTAACAATCCTTGAAGAAACTTATCATCGTTATACCCAAATCAATCACTAGAGTATCGACAAACCGTTGTGACAGGTTTTCTAGTAATACATGACGTTCCTCGCCAGAGCTGGCTCCCTTCATACACCACGGCGAAGAAACTTCTCTTCATAACACTAAACAATCTTCCATGTGCTGCCGAAAGCACCTGACAGGCCCAAAGTCACGCAGTACAGGTGATGGGAAAAAATAATAGTTCACCACTTAAACAGAACTAATATATCAAGATATAAGACATACTCGTTCCAACATATGACAAACGAAACAAAGAACTAACTCATATATTCTGGCCGATAGATATTCCGAAAGCCAAGCACAGTCTATTTCGGTAACCATTCACACAGAATAGATCGATACTCTGTACACCTAGATTCCCTACGCTCAGTTAGCGGATCTTCAGGAGAAGCTAAACAATCATCCGCCGATCAACGCTCACAGATGAAAAATACACATCGCCTAATCGATTGAGTTCTGTCCCCTTTTAGTAGAACTAGATAAATCGTGAATTCAAAGATAAATATTGCATTTTTACTAACAACCCCCGTAGCACACATCTCATTCACCACAATACATTTTAAAATTAGTAATGCGTATTTACTAACGTAAATCTGATGTGTGGCGCCACACAAAAGAATATGTACACTAACAGGTTAGTATAGCTTAAGTCCAACTTGAGCAAGAATATATGGTTTTTATAATAAAGATGGTAGGGCACCAAGTATTAAGCCAAAGTTAATGAGAAAAATACTAACAGTCACTGAACGCCTCGCGACCAGAACAGACTGTTGTTTTTCCTCAGCTTGATTCTTTCTTTCATAACGTTTTGATGGGGACGGCGAGCAGCTTAAAAAAAGAGAGGGCATTGAGGTAATCCAAATTCGCTTTGTGTAACAAGAGATAATGGAGGAAAGGGGAGGCGTAGGTAAAAATTAATTCTAAAACGAAACAGTCTTATTTGTATTGGCATAATAACTAAGGCAAATAGGCAATGCACTGGTCCAATCGACTACCATACATGAGGATTCTTTTGTTTGGAATTAGTTTTGTTTTTTCTCAAAAACTGCATCTTTGAATTTCTGGTAGTTTCGCAACTTTCATTGGGCCAGTGCAATAAAATATTTATCAAGAGGCTTTCACTAATTCATTCCAACTATTCATATATGGCCAGTTGAAACAAAACTTTTCATTCAAAATAACGCTGAGATCAGCTGTGTTAATTTTAAAATTAAATAAAGAAGTATTTCACAGTCTGGACAGTGCAGAAGAAAACTGAGGCCACTTCTTTGCAAGTCAGCATTTGTATTTGTTTTTTATATTTCTTGAAATTTGTGGTAAGAATGCTTTATGAATTAAATATGTTTAATCGCCCACTGCCAAAGTTATAATACTGCTATTGGAAAAAAAAAAAGTGAAGGGACAAGTGCCGGGAGCAGTGCAACCACTTGTTGAGTCCTACACATTGAACTGTATCTAACTGCTATGGTATGTTGTCTTGCTTAGATTGTGTTTTAAATAGTAGATTATGCATAATAGATATATGTAGTAAGCCCTCGTGTGTTCCATGAACAACTTGTTTAACACTTTGCCTGAAGCATTTATATTAAAAAAAAAAGAAGCAAAGAAGAGAAAATTGCAGATTACCCAAGAGGAAAATGTGTTAGATCCACATTAATTGGTTATTGAGACAAAACTATGTAAACGTACAGTGGCGATGTCCCTGCTATATAGGGACACTGAGGTGTGTTTAGTACAAAAGCAAGGTGTGAGATCATGAGTAAAACTTAGGGGCGATCTGCAACCTGTAATGCACCCCTGAGGCTGACCCCATAGCACCGTAGGAAAATAAGAAGAATATAATATAGTGATCAGGATATAAAAATAGGCCAGGGTGTCAACTTTTAATGCAAATGCTAAAAAAAGCATAAACCTGTTGCCATAAAAAAAAAAAACCCCCCAACAAAACCTGCTAAAGTAAAAAAGAAGAATAAGAAAATCATTCAAAAAGTTCCAGGAATTCGTTTATGCATCCAAAAATAAAAGGGGCGCCCGCCCCCCAGGGTGCTTCCATTTTTGAGAGTTCGAGATTATGCAGCAAGAACTTCTTAATTGTCCTATCATTGCCCAAGGGAAGCCCCGGTGATGTGATACAAGGAAACCTGCTGATAGAGACTTTCGAATAAAGCCATCAAGTCCCCCTCCGACCATCATTCACCAAGTCGTTATATGCTGTCAAACTACAGCATATACGAGGAGCTCTGGGGCTCATTAGTGAGAGATCTAAGTGTAAGCTGTGATTTCTTTTCCTGATGGAAAGCTTCATACACCTTATTAGTCTATCTACAAAAATGAGTGTCCACACGTGATGTGTTTAGCATCTGGGTATCTTACTCTGAAACTTTTTTCGTGTTAATAAAACTCTTGTTATTTCAAAATCATGTCTCAGAATTTTAAGATGGGCATGTGATGTACAGGCAGATTAAACTGTACAGCCCAATCATTAAACTACAGTTGGACTCTCCCCTCTTAGGATTTTAGAAAAAAAATAAATTAAGTGTATGGTTGTAGTTCACATTCCTCAATCAGGAATAGATATATAAAGTCTTTAATAGGTACTGCAAATTGTTCGCCAGACAACGTAAATCTCATCTTCTCCCCTAGACCACTAGGTATCTATTCATAATAACCAGGGACTATCTAGAGCTCTCATAAATACGCGAAGACAAGAAGTGAGATCTACTTGGGAGGTTGACGTCTAGGTGCAAACTGAGAGAGTTATTTCCATAACAATCATACTTTTAGAGTACAGAGGCATACATGTCGCTTAAGATCATATGGCTGACAGGCGAGGTTAAATTTGTACACGAAAACACGAGTTCATTCTTATTAAAGAAATTCACTTAATAACCTTAAAACCACTGGTTTTAATCAAACTTCTGCATAGCAATAATATCAAAGGCGTTACCCGTTTAGTGCGTGTTCTGTAACCAGCCATTTCAACTTTCTCCCTGCTCTTAAGACAGGGAAGGCAAAAGCAACATTATAGGGTAACATCAAGTTACTCAGACACTCAGCAAAGCGCTAAGAGACCGGTAGTTGGAGATCTAGTGATGAAGTCTCTGTTACTGATGATGTTTCCTCTCGAGCCAGTATTATTTTTGTCCTGTATCATCATTGGTAGAGTCCAAATAGAGGAACCTAAACGACTGTGCTATGTTTAGTATGGATCTCAGCAGGTTTTTCCACGATGTGCAAAATTTTTATCTAGACACGGATTACATTAAGTATAGAATATCTGTCATATGCTCGTCTCCCCTGCAAATCTTTGTCTAAGTCCTTTCTATGTAGTTGCTCGACAGGGGAAATGTTTCCCTGACTTGTCATTATTTTGATCCTTCTATTCTCCCTATGGACGATACATTACTATATGGAAGTCAAATAAACTTCTTGCCACCAACCTCTATATATTTTTCATCCATGTAACCGGAGCAGGTAACGATCATTACAGATATTTTGACATTTGTGTCCAAAAATTGTCTATTTTTGCGGAGACTTCGAACAGTACATTTGACTCTAACATGATACGCTTCCCCTAAATGCTAGAGTGACGTAGGCCACATGCCTTTTATTTATACTTGTTTTAAGAGCTGCTCTAACGTATCCCAATAACTAGGAAGGGCCTACTGAAGTGCCATGAATAGTCAATATGATACAATCATACTTCCTACCAGTTAGCGGATATAATTGTCTAAGTCATGTTGGCTCATGCCGATATGTGCCGGGCACATTAGTCAGTGCCAGCCGCAGTAGAAGACAACTATAGTCACCCGTCTGTCATTCTAAGGGAGGAAATATTTGTTAAATTTACAACATGTAGTATTACCCATTTAAGTGACATCAATGTAATACGAAAAAATTGATCTAAGTACAGCTTGAGAATCATTCAAGTGAATAATTGCCCCAGAGCCTATGATAACATGTCTTTAAAACAGCCCGAAAATAGACGATACTTCAGAAGCAATTATTTTAAAGGGCCCAATTACACCCTAGAAGAAGATCATTTGAGAGCCTTTCTTTATTCTAAAGTTAATGTCAATTACTCCCATAAGTCCTCTGGAGTATTAATGATATAGGGTATCTATCACTGTAATTTGGGTTTATTGACAGATGCGGAGTCAGATGAGGTGTGCCGAGACAATTTAGTTAGTCCCCAGACCCATAATCTGGAAAGTGTTCCGTGAAGCACAGGCGAAAGGATGAGAACATTTCGCACCTCACTTTTCCAACAATGTCATTCCACCAAAATTCCATCGAACCATGTCCACGCCAGTTTCATGTCCACATTAAAATGTACAGATAATGACACTAGGGGGACTTGAACACTGTCTTGATTTGGTCTGTCTTAATCAATCGCGTTCATACCGAAAAGCCTTACTAATGGGAAACTGATCCATTCACAATTAAGAACAGTTTGCGTTAGCAAACGCTCCTTTCTGTTTCGCCAGTATACTGGAACATTGTATGCTTAACAAGGAGGCCCATTTTGTTGTAATTGTGTAAGTACGAATTTATTTAGATTCTTAAAGGCAGAGTACTAAAGAAGTTTAGCACGGAGACAGGTACTAGATATTTCAACTACTGAGTAATGTAATAATTTACGAGGTAGGTACTCAAAGAGCTTCAGACAAGACGATAATAAGTTCGTTCGATTACGTACATTTGTTACTGGTGAATTAAGACGGTTTAGAATTTTCAAGTCCCGATGCTGAATCAAGCATCAGAAACAGGTGAATATCACATCAGTGACGATATAGGTGGATTTTAGATGTGTAACGATCGGAATCGAGTTAGATGGAGGACAAACAATAGTATATTAGAGTCGTCTCTGACTCCTCAGAGATTAGATTTCTCTCAGTCAGCCTAATCATCTACAAACAGATTTATGAAAGGATTTGTCGGGACGTCATAGTATCCCTCATGCATCGGAGTATATATACCCGTGGGATTTCAACTCTAACAGATTCACACCACTCAGGATGTGACTACAATAGGCACAAACGGACGTGAAGACGTTCGTCAGTACAATGGGAAATACTAGTATAGACATATGGCCAAGCAGCAAACGTACCGGACACAGACTCGGATATATGCTATTATGTGAGGAGAAATTTAACCTAGTAAATGCCATAATAACGATAAATAATTACCATCATTCACAGAGGCTCAAGCATACATACAAAATTTGCGCACATCGATCAAACATTTACTAATAGTCTATATTAGTCAATGTAATTTGCATTACAAGAATGAGTAGACACCAGGTGGTATGATCCTTGTCCTCTCTCGATAAGGTTAGCATCAATAGACGTCGTGCTGTTTGAAGTAAACGTGATTATTGCAACCTCATATCACAGTTCGACGCGACATTACATCTGTAGCTGTAGTCTATAATTTTTCCCTGGTTAAGAAGTGATGATATCACTCTACTGTGTGATGAGTAGGTGCGTTTCACTAGTGTTTGAGCTCTGTACATTGTGTATCAATTGGGTTAGAAATTAAGTAAGTGTGGTAGTCTTATCGAGGAGGTTGCAAAGTCTGTGTGCCACAGGGTTTGCAGGTGCATCTCATGATTTTATCCTCGTCGCAGTCAGGTGGGGTGTGGGCGGTGGTGTAGGTGGGGGGGGTGGGTGTAGCGGGGGTTGTGTGCAATTTTGTGGGGGGGGGGGGGGGGGGGTTGGATGCCCACTTTGACCAGAGACACTCTACACCTCAGAGGGGTTAGCATTGAGGGAGGGCGTTCTAGATGTGGAGGCTGGCGTACGGGCAGATCACGGAGACTGGGGGTGATGGGTGGGGGGGGGGGGTTGGAGGGGGTGGGGGGGTTGCGCTTTTTAGGGGAGGCTTTAGGGTACACTCTCGAAATTTAGGCAGACACGGTGGGGGGGGGTGGAGGGATTCCAGAGGGTCTGAATCATTAGAGCGTTTGGTTTTGCCAGGTATAATACGGTGTTTGTTAAGTTGGGGTAACTGACCATGTGGGACTGTCTCCCCTTTCGAGAAGGGACTGAAGGGAAACAAGGTTCCGTTTAGGGAAGTCTATTGTCTTCTAGCCACTTGATTCTCAGAAGGCTTTTATGGGGTGGTGGGGTAGGGGGGGGGGTTGTTAGAAATAGGTTGATGGCGGTGGGGTCGCGTGGGGGGGGGTTAGCACAAGCAACGGGGGGGTGTGGGGTGGGGGGGGGGGGGCAACACGTAAGGGGGGGGGTACAACAAGCAATTCAAATTTTAACACAACCTCTCTACCCACCAACCGAACCGACCCAACACACCTTCACAATACATTCAGTTGATGGTGTTAGAGGGGGTGGGGGCACCATTAGCGAACATCCATGAAGAATATGAACAGGGTGGGGGGTTAACAACCCACCCCCTTCCCCGATGGACCGCCTCCACAAGCCCAGGACATTGGTCCAGCCATTGGCAACACGGTACAGTACCCACAACTTAGTAGGAGCTCGGGAAACTGGCGGGACCTAAGTCAACTTTTAATTTTTTAAAGCGATAACATCATCCTGACATCGCATCTTAGGGAGGACCAAGTATTATTAGGGGGGGTTTATCATTAATTTTAAAGATTACACTACTATTTTTTTTTTTTTAAGTTTAGGGGACTTTGCTCTATGGAGGGTTTTTGAACCCTTATTAAAGTTTCATCTTTATAACCTTATTTGGGGGTGTTTGGGTCTAAGGTTATATCAAATTTGGGGTGTTAGAATTGTTTTTGTAGTGTTGTTATTTGGATGTATGGTGATTTTTGTTTATTGGGATGTTGGGTGTGGCTATACCTGGTTTTTACTCAAAATTCATGATTTTTATTTAATACCACATGTCGCCAGACCCACATTTGGGATGTTTTTTTTTTATTTTTTTTTTATGGGGTTGAACAACATTTAATGTAAGTCCATGAAGAGGTAATTTTTTGGGATTTTTTTTGTGTGTATTCTTTAGGTTTTGATTTTTATTGGTGGGGTAGGTGGTAGAGGGGAATTGGAAGGACGTTCCCCCCTTGTTACTAATATATAGTAGAACGCCATTATCTTTGGGATTTTTTTTTTTTGACTTTAGTTACCGTTGAGGGAATTGTTTGTAGACATCATCGAATCTAGAAGGTTTGTTTCTTATTTAGGGGTGATTAATTTATATTACAGCTGGTTTTATTATCATTCTAGGCATTTTATCTGTTGGTAAGACGTATTCTGTTCTCGATTTTTTAGTTGGGTGACTTCGATGACTCTTTAATTTTTCGGAGAGATTTACGCGTATTTAATTCAAAATTAAAAATCCGTAAGTTTTTTTATTGTCTTTTTACTTACAGGTGAAATTTTTTCAGATGGATAGATTATATAGTTTGGGGCGCCTTATAATGTTTTTTTTTAACGTGGGGGGGGAATTCAATAGATGTTATATCGCAGGTGTGGTGGTAATTAGGTGGTAGTAGTGGTGTTTATTATAATGTTGAGTTGATTGACTATTAGCGGTTATGAATTAGTGATGGGGATACTTGGGTTTGATATGGGGTGAGTGGGTGAGAATTTATCTAGGTTTATGAATAAAGGGATATCGGGGTATTGTGTGGGATTTAGATTTTATATAATGAACGTCTCCTTAGCTAAGGTTTGGGGGCCATTGGCTGGTGTTACTTGGGGGTTGAGTACTATTGTAGGATATGAGGGTTGGTGGGGGGGAGTGGTGTGAGGTGGGTGATATTTAATAATGAGGGGTTTATTTTAAATATGGAGGGTGTTTAAAGTTAGTGGGGGGGTGGTTTTGATAGGTTGCTTTAGCCCAAAAGTACACCTTACCATACAGGGTTGGAACAAGACAGGTGGAGTGGTTGTACAGAGAGGATGTATTATGGGCTTATTAAATTTTGGGGGTTATGTTGAGATACCTGGGGGGGGTATTTTTTACTAAAGCATTTAACCTAATCTCCATACCAAAGCGAAGGATAACAAAAAATCGAGGTTCCCGCAATTTTAAAATAATAATATTTGCAAATTATCCGCCATATTCCGAAACGTCAACAATTCTATTATTTGGCCATACCAACAACGCAAACAACCTACCAAATTTACGGCCCAAGTGAATCAACGAGAGCAAACTTCCACAATCACATGACCTCACCAACTAGTTTGAAAAGCCTATACAATCGACTCTCAACGAAGAGATGATCGTATACCCTTTTATGGTACTTTTTTACTTCCACCCTTTTTTTTTTCATTGCTGAAATCCTCAATTTATTACTCGTATAATTATTTTTATTTTACTATTCTAATGGGTTAGACCTTTTTTTAATGTATTTTCTTTACCTCAAGGATTGTTTCAACGCATTAGTGCCCTGGTATTTTTTACACGGAGCGCCAGTTAAGTATCCTGGGGTGCCTTTAGTGGGCCAACTGACAATCGTATTTTTACCCCCAAGTCACGTCACACCCACACAAGGGTTCTTAATACTTACCGTCTACCAACGGTATGCCTATCAGCGTAATCGCCTTGCATTATGTCGAGTACCTCCCAATTTTTTATTCCATTAACGTAATTCCGCTAGATAAATTTGAAGCACTGAGGACTGCTTATAATTCCACAAAAATTCCTAGAATTACAATTACAAATAATAGAAATAATGGGTGTTGGGTCGCGACGCCGAATCCGCATAACGGCGCGGAGACCCCCACGGTATTAATGGGTAAAATTCAGGTCGCGCGCGTCCCCTCATGATATGTAAGTATCGGCCGTAATTATAGCGATAACATAACTAAAAAGAAAAATAAAAAATCAATGCGGAAAGTAAAAAACAATATTTAAATGGGGGCCACTGTAATGGGCTAATAAATCTTAAAAACCTAAAATACAAATAATCCTTGCGAATTAACATACAAACAAGGCTAGACCGCAACGAGTAACAAAATTTCAACTCACACTTAATCCAAATCATACATATAGGACCCAGCCCTCCTGACTGGTGACGCATTTTATATTACTTAAACGTATAACAATTCGGAGTGGTTTACATTCCGGTGGAATCCTCCAGCGTGTATCCATACGATTATCTTATTGTGTCTGGAACACTTCACGTGTTATCAAATAAATATCGTAACAACTGAGACGCAAAATAGAACCACCCATTTTTTTCCATAAAAAACCCGCCCGTATCCATATATTATAAAGACATTAGGCTAACCAATAACATTTTTTAGAATATACACACCAAAAATTAAAATTAATAAATTAAATTATTGCACGTCAGATTCCGCAATGGGCCGGTTCGTTATGTGCATTGGGGAGTAGCATATTCAATATCCAGCTTGGCTATCACATAACTTTGGTCACACACAATGCACCCTTACTACTAATTTATTTACGCGCTAATTCCACGGCCGGGTCATCGCATTAGCACAACCAAAAATTTAATAGCATCACTAGTTAATCCCCGCGTGATTCCCACCCTTTTATATATATCACCATATTTTTATGGGACGTGCTCCACACCTCTCAAACGCGATTGTTGAATTAATTAAAAAATCTACCTTATAAAATCAGGGCTAAATGCGCCTATTAACATTATCATTCCCCCCGTTCATATATTATGCGTTCTTTACCCGTACCCGATCCCTTTAATATTAATAATAGTATATTTCCCTTACCGTGACATTTAGAGCTTCATCAACAAGATTTTTTAATAGTCCCTTACCATCCTAGGGCAGGTTGGAAACTCACGGGACAGCGTAATCTCCGCTCAGTTTTTTCTTTCCCTATTCTTTTGTTTCAGTTTTGTTTCACCCCCCATTAATCTTTCCGCGCCCTTCTATTTTTTTAGCCCCAGGCTTTAAACTAATTGCTTTCATTTTTGTTATCCCATCTATGTATGGTCCGTTTGTATTACCACCCCCTAAATAACCCCACATCACCATTTTGTGAATACAGTTCGTGACAACTATGTTATTTTTCCCATACAATTTGCTTGAATCCCCCTTTTTTCCCCATGCCCTTATCTTACCCCATTTCTTCATTTTCTTATCTTCTGTTCCCATTTAAATGAAGGTCTAAGTGCGACTCAACATTTATCCCCTCCTACAATAATATTTGATTTTCTCTCTCCACCTCTCCCCCCCCCTCTCCCAATATTTTTTTTTATTTATCCGTTAGATTATTTTAAATTTTAATAAAAAACTTCGCCAGCCATAGGTGACCTACCCCAAACGAACGACGCTTTAATTCGATACTCCATTGTATTTTCTTGTCATACTGCTTCCTTAATTGTTACCTCAAGTGTAAAGCCAATTATTTTAATCGCCAAATTTGAGGTTAACCTTCTTTTTATTCTTATTAATTTCGATTTTTTATTACTTCAATCATTTATCAACATGGGGCAAATTTAATTAATAAACAGAATGTTTCCCCGCATACTTATATTGCAGCTTTATTTTGTGACATCCCCTTTAATTATTTTATCCATTGGCTTATCTACTTTAAGTCCGCGCATATATCCTTCTCTTGCTTTTTTTTTATCTTCTAATAACGCATTCCACCGACAGTTGGAGGGTGGTTGGGGTTCCCGGGGAATGGTCCCGCCCCGCACCTGCTTATCTAGTTCTTTCTCCCCTACCCACTAATACTGTACTTTTAGGCCGTCGTTCCGTTTCCTATTTTGTTTCCATAGTTATACGCCTTTGTGGAAACTTGAAAGCTATAGACCCCGTTCGAAGACGAAGCGGCAAAAGTATCTGACCGTTTATTTCTACGGCCATTTTGGTTTTGAGATGGCAGGAAAATCATACACTTTGATTATCTCCACCCTATTTTTTAGAAGACGTGGGGTCATTCTTTATGGATGACACTCTTTTAGCGAAGTTTAAGTTTGCTCTTCTTCCCGCATCACCAGAAAATTTTATTACGATACAAACAATTAAGTAAACGGCAAAGGTATTGCAGGATTCACAAGCTAAATTTTTATTAGTGACGAAGAAAAGCAAAAGCAACAGAGACATTGAAGAAAAA
Source organism: Oreohelix idahoensis (assembly GCA_024509875.1). Taxonomy (NCBI): domain Eukaryota; kingdom Metazoa; phylum Mollusca; class Gastropoda; order Stylommatophora; family Oreohelicidae; genus Oreohelix; species Oreohelix idahoensis. The sequence continues at coordinate 27,080 of JAMPIV010002512.1, forward strand.
TAAAAATACACTCTATTTAATCTCTGTGGGTGATCCCTATAAATTTGATTCCAATATATAAATAATTCATCACATTTTTTCTTATTTTTTTTTTTTTAACTGCCAAAGATCCCACATCCTTAATATTAATTTCTTCCTCTCCTTTTTAAAAAATTAAACCAATACTTCAATAGGGTCGCTTCATTTTTAAACATATATGTATCAAACAACAACGTATGAAATTAATATATAAAACTATATATAATATATATAATATATATATATATATATATAATAATATATATACGTAATTATATATATCTATATATATATATATAATAATATTATTATATATATAATGATATATATAATACTATATATATTATTTATTTACTATATTATATATTTTATATATTTATAATAAATATTAAATTATTCAAATATAGCAATATATATACCTATTCACAGGCTCCTTCTCATAATCGCGCCATTTAATTCATAATTTGTTATTGGTCGCACTTTTTTTTGTGGGTGGTAAGGGTCCAGCGAGAATTTTTCATCTTGTGCTTGTTCTTCCGCTTCAAGACTTCGGATTTATGTCTAGCTTTTTCTCCTTTCTCTCTACGGTCAAAAACTAATCGATTCTCCATTGTTTTACGTTTTACTTAAATCTAAAAATGAATAGACTATAAGGCTAATAATAGTAATGGGCAAACTTCGAGAGCTGTTAATTCCCTCATTCCCAATTGCCCAGGTATACTATTCTTCCAAAATTCCGATTTTGCTTTTCATCATTAGGCATTATAGGTCCACCATATAGCTGTGATTGACACCTAGATATTATATTTACCGTCGAGGATGGGTGTTTTGTACCTGCCACTGTGCGTACCATTATAAGATGGAATTCGCTGGAAAATAACCTTCTCGGGGTGCTGGTTAGCTTGTAACGAGTGCTGGGTAAAAACCGATGATTGCTCACCCCAGAAAATCCTTCACTAAAAGCGGTGACGGACGTATAGAGGTTAACCCATTATTGGGGATGAGATCAGTATTCTATGTCCTGAGCATGGATTTCTTTGACTTCTGATTATCTTGTGAAGACCTCCCGGGGATTAAGGCAGGAGCCGCGTACATTTAGACTTCGATCTACATCTCTGCCGAAGAGGAAATCTTGTGCAATGGTAGAAAGTCACCTTCGAGATGTTTGTAGCGGCTGGGCGAACGTGAGCTCCACACAGTTTAGTGTTACTCAAATGAGTAGAGGGTTGGTCGCCGATGCTGAGAGCCCACTACTGCAGAAGCATGGTGATGCATTTCCGAGAACAGGGTAGCACTTAGGCTCATAAGTCAATAATCGAATTCATAAGATAAAGTATTAACAGACTAGACAGAGATACGATAGTCAAAAGATAGTGCCTTGACAGAGCTCAGGGGAATCATTCGAATCAAAATACCAGCTTTTAGCAGGGGAGTGGGTCGACGGTTGTGTGAATTTGGTCTAGGGTAAAGAGAAACAATTGTATTAGAAATCTCCGCAATTTGGTAAATAGGGCTTAAAAAATCATAAGTCAAAATTCTGAAATATTCCTCTGAGTAAACTATTAATTAGCTAGAACAACTCGCCTGATCTCACTGCATTGTAAATTGTCACGGGGGCGGGTATACGCACGATAAGGATAATACATCATAATCAATTATAAATATTTGGTAAGAGACGCGATTTGCGCTAGACCAAGGGTCCACACTTATTCTTTGAAAATCAGAGATCGGAGCGCAACAAAAGGTAGCATTTATCTTCCCACAAGGTCACCAACTAAATAGAATGGAAACACTAGACTGTGGTTTCTTCAGCAGAGCCATTCACTCTTTTTTTTTTGAGCATTCAGTAGATATATTGACGAGCGTAGCCCAAGACTCGAACCAGTGGATTAGCTGGTCGACGAGGTGGCCGTTTAGGTCTGAGGGTATCGTAGCAGGTCCTGGGTACCCCTTAAAAGATTATCGCAAGTGAGAAGACAGTATAAACGCTTAGTTGGATGCTTTTTATTTTGTGTTCGATTCATATTGTCGTGTACGTGTTGATTGTGTCGTGTTAGGTAGGGGAGTTGTCTAAAAATAAAAATAAAAAAAAAAAAAAAAAACAGGGCGAATAAGGGAATCGGAGGGAACTTATTGGCGATGCTTAAAATATAATCTTTGTAGAGGCAAAATAAATGGTAATGGTTCGAAAATAATCGTGCATGCTCTTAACATTTTTAAGAAACTCACACAAATGTAACTATCATCCACTAGTCCGAACCCAGTCAATAAAAAGATAACAAATAAAATAAGATAACATAGCACATACACATGATAAATCTAATGAGAAATGACCTGTCTGATGACAAATTTTCAGTATCAGTACCATTATTTTTGCTAGAAATATAGCACGTGTCAAAGCTGATGATAACTGAAAGTGAATGTATGGTGAAGCTTCCAGTTTGTATCTCTTGTTTGAATGTATGTCACAATATTTGGCAAACCAACAAACCCGCTTTCACATCTAAAATATGAGGGGGTCGACACAAACAATGGTAGAAGGTTATGCAAACTACTAATTGGTCCCGCAAGATAGAGAACCCACCACTAACAATGTTTTCGCTGGGTCGCAATTCCGAGCTGTAGTAGCCTGTAAGTTCCCCGAACTTCTACTACCTTCGTCTTTCCTCATAACAGTAAAAATATGAAAATATGTACATCGTAAGTATTAATGTATTTTTTATAATTACATGATTTTGCAAATTACCTGATACATCGTCATATTTAGAATTTGTTTTGGTAACTATAATTAGGCTGCGCGAATGTTTGGATAGTTCGCGTTTTGAAAGGAAAAAAAAAAAACAACAAAACGATGACACGAACACATCTTCTTTTTATTCGGGGAAATAGGGAAATTGGTATGTTTGAGGGAGCGAAAGTTTTACTGTTGCACTCATTGATTAAAAGGATAACGCATTTACGATTAGGCCTTTCAGGTTTCATTCTCTTAATGCATTTGGCCAGTGTATTCAAAAACATTAGTCGCATAAGATTGTTCCTTGTGAACATACAGAAGTCGGCACATCAGTTTGCAATCACCTGCTCAATTAGAGTAAAAGTAGTTACAACCTCTTACGCGGTCAGTCCATACACTCACCCATTAGAATCCAACTTAAAGGATCAATTAATCTACTTTATGTGAAATTTCACATATATTTTATTTTTGCAAGTAACTCATTCAAATAAATGACGAGAGATGAAAGTTTATTTACACAACAAAAAAGAGCGAACCCGGAAGTCAAAACATTTCATGTTATTTTTTTAAATTTGTTAACTTTAAACATCCCCCCTGGTTACAAACTAAAAATAGAATATCAAAGGAATCAAGTTACAAAACGCCTATTGAGGCATATTGGGAATATGGTGTTAGGCCCATATTTTCTTGACCAGAATGTCGGCACACCAAAAACAAGGGGTGTGTGGTCACCATCACGGAAAAAATAAAAAACGGCCGCCATAATCTACAAAAACAAAACACAAAAACCTTCCCAAGAGTTGCTCTGGCAACCCAATTCATGAGGCTGAGGCCTAGAGGGTCGATCCCCAGCACCGTTTATGCGGTCTAAAAAGTCCCAACTCAACTGGGGATCGAACCATGGACCACCGAGCTAGGAAGCCAATGCACTAACCACTGAGCTACCGAGGCTCCACAACTAAAGATAAGGGACTGATTTTTTTTTATGCAAAAAATTAAATTAAATTAATAAAATAAAATCATCACAGGCATTAATTAAGGAGGACGAGTTTTCGTTCCACGGATAAATTCAGCGCCTTCCAGTCATCTCGAGACGTTATGAGTTTCCTGATTTTGGCTGTTGCCATGATAATCAACAAAGAATAGGATTTGGTTTGGTTTGAAGGACCATATTCATTGTAAACGTAACAACTCCATCAGTGCTCTGATCTCCTTCCTTAGATCACACTAGGAGGATCTCAGCTCAGTGCACGAATTCAGTAGCACCGTCGAGGATCCCAATGTGTCTATACAAGAATCACACGTCAACGAAACTATGCATTATAAATAAAAAACCTTGCCCCAAGACAGGAGTTTGGCTTTAATTGTTGCCGTAATGCCACGTGGCCTACTCTTATGCGAGATTTTTACGAACGGCATGAGCGACATTTATAACAAATTAATCGATGTTTCGCCGTGCACACGGGAACTGTCACATCAATTAATCCCCCTCGCCTTCGCTACCCAACGATTTGCTCCCAGAATTCCCACACGACAACCTACAATGTAAGCCCGCGGGAGGGGGGGGTGGGGGTGGCGAGTGGGTGGGTGGGGGGGTTGGACGTGGTGGAGGGGTGGGGTGTGGGGGGGGGTGGATTGTCTATCTTGAGTGGGGGGGGTGGTGGGGGCGGGTGTGTATGTCGGTAGGCCCAGGAGTTTGGGCGGCGGGGGGGGGGTGGAGAATTTCCATTGATTATATTCCCTGTACTGGGATCGAACTCAGTACCTTTAGAGGCGGACGCCATACCTCTTAGCCACTCCGACCCCCCAAAAGGAAAAAGATCCCGTTACACGCCCATTGAGGCATATTGGGAATATGGTGTTAGGCCCATATTTTCTTGACCATCGGCACACTAGGTTTGACGTGGTCAGCATCACGCCGGCCGCCAGAGTTGCTCTGGTACCCAATTCATGAGGCTGGGTCGACCCCGGGGTCTAAAAAATTCCGCCTCAACTGGGGATTGAACGACGGACCACCGAGCTAGGAAGCCAGTGCACTGACCTCTGTGCTACCGTGGCTGATCATTTAGGTATATATATTACCAGAAGCTGTCTACGCTCACGATCAACTTAACGCTCAAGCGAGGAAGCGATCCTGACAATCTCAAAATATACATTCAGGACACACACATTTTAAAGATAACCGTACATTTACAAAAATGATTTGATTAAAAAGCTGTTAATTAACTAGTCAAATTACACTCTGTTTTACTATTCCCACTTCTCAGTCTTCTAAATGTGCTGCAGGTGCTGGAATCTCTAAATGTTGGCGTTTTGACGGGTATTCGTGCTCGTATTTTACTTTTAATAAAAAAAATTGAGGACATTAAAATAGAGATTTTTGATGCATCTCACTAGGCAATCTTGAAGTACCCCTTAGGGTACAAGTACCATAGGTTGAGGACCACATCACTAAGCTAAACCCACCGTGATAGAGAAAACTTTAAACAAAACACCGGAATAAAGACATTGTTATGTGTTTATAACAACTGGTAACAAAACTTGTTTTCGTGGGAAAAATAATAATTCAACTCAACCACAACAAGTCCCACGTTCAAGAATGGTGCTTTCGTCTGCTTGAGACAGGCAAGTGGATTTCATGACGCAAATGAATAGAGTCCAATGAACCTTTCAAAGAAGACAATGGATGAGAGAAAAGTAGGCGGACCTGAGGATAAAACAGCAGCTGGGGAGACAGGTGTCATAACACGGCCTCCGATATTGAGAAGGCCCAACACTAAACTTATTGCATTGAAGTCATTATATAAAAATAAATCTTCTATTTCTTGGATTTCCGTCTGTCTGTGTTACACCTAATGAGAGCTGATCTTCTGTGTATTGTCTGTTTTCTGTTCTATCCAGTGAGTGCTGCTATTGTATCTATTTCCTCTTTCCTGATCTATCTAATGAGTGCTGATCTTCTGTCTATTGTCAGTTTTATGTTACACCTAACGAGTACTGGTATTCTGTCTGTTTTCTGTTTCCTGTTCCATCTAATGAGTGCTGATATTGTCTAATGTCTGTTTCCTGTACAATCTAATGAGAGCTAATATCAAGTCTATTATTTGTTTCCTGATCCATCTAATTAGTGCTCATATTCTGTCTGTTTCATGTTCTATCTAATGTGTGCTGATACGCGGTTTAATGTCTGTCAAGTGCTCCACCTAATGTGTGCGGATACACTGTTTAATGTCTGTTTAATGCTCCACCTAATGTGTGCTGATACGCTGTTTAATGTCTGTCTAGTGCTCCACCCAATGTGTGCTGATACGATATCTAATGTCTGTCTAGTGCTCCATCTAATGTGTGCTGATACGCTGTCTAATGTCTGTTTAGTGCCTCACCTAATGTGTGCTTATACGCTATCTAATGTCTGTTTAGTGCTCCTTCTAATGTGTGTGGATACGCTGTTTAATGTCTGTTTAGTGCCCCATCTAATATGTACTGATACGCTGTCTAATGTCTGTCTAGTGCTCCACCTAATGTGTGCTGAAAAGCTTTTTAATGTCTGTTTAGTGCTTCACCTAATGCGTGCTGATAGGCTGAATAATGTCTGTAATGCTCCATCTAATGTGTGTGGATACGCTGTCTAATGTCAGTTTAGTGCTCCATATAATATGTGCCGATACGCTGTCTAATGTCTGTTTAGTGCTCCCCTTAATGTGTGCTGAAAAGTTATTTAATGTATGTTTAGTGCTTAACCTACTGTGTGCTGATACGCAGTTTAATGTCTGTTTAGCGCTTCACCTAATGTGTGCTTATACGCTGTCTAATGTCTGTTTAGTGCTCCATTTAATGTGTGCTGAAAAGTTATTTAATGTATGTTTAGTGCTGCACCTACTGCGTGCTGATACGCAGTTTAATGTCTGTCTAGCGCTTCTCCTAATGTGTGCTTATACGCTGTCTAATGTCTGTTTAGTGCTCCATTTAATGTGTGTGGATACGCTGTCTAATGTCTGTTTAGTGTTCCATCTAAAATTTGCTGATACGCTGTCTAATGTCTGTCTAGTGCTCCACATAATGTGTGCTGTAAAGCTGTTTAATGTCTGGTTAGTATTCCATCTAATGAGCTCTGATATTCTATCTATTATCTGTTTTCAATTTGTTTTCTAAAGAAATCTTATTATTAGTTTCATTATCAAGACGAACCTCTTTCATTCCTAAATACCTATGTCGGTTCGTGTCACAAGATGAATGTTACAGTGACGTTCATTTTAGAGGATACGGTTACAGAGGAATGAGAAAAGGAAAACGTAGGTTTAAAAAAATGGACATATAGTACCACTGAATATTCATCCAATAATAACCCTCCGCTCCCCAAGGAGCATAGGCCTTCAACAAACACGTGCCTAGTCCTCCTATCACATGCCATCATCTCAAGTTCTTTCCACGTTCTCCCCATCATTTTCACCTCTGTTTCCAGCTCTCTTCTCCATGTGCTTCTTGGTCTACCTCTGCCTCTCTTTCCCTGGGGATTCCAGAACAAGGACTGGATTGTACATTACAGTTGTAATGTTATCAACTGGTTTTTCTCAGAGTGTGTCCTATCCATTGCGAGCGTCTTCTTCTCATCTCTTGTTCCACTGGCACTTGTCTAGTTCTTGTCATCAGTTCCACACTGGTAACCTTGTCGTACCATTTTAATCCTGCTATTCTACGCAAGCACCCATTTATGAAAGTCTGTAGCTTTTTGGTTGTTGTCTTTGTTGGTTTCCCTGTTTGTAGGTTTAAAAAAATGGACATATAATACCACAGAATATGCACAATAACAAAAACGTTCATCTAGTCAAGAGATACAGACCTATGGGGAAAAGAGAGAAGAATGACAAGGACTAAGAAAAGAAGAAGAAGATCCATAAAGAGCGAGCAAACAGAAGCAAGGCAGACGTGAACTGAACTAAACCGACTTGTAGACAATCCCAGCTTGAGAAAATGTGACAGTTTCTTTAGCTCCAAAAAGAGTTAGGAGCAAATACAGAAAGAATAATATAATTGAAAGAGACCATCATTGAAAACTGCGTGAATGACATTATGTAAGAGGAAAAAAATGGTATTCATTTATCCAGGTCTGACGCCTCAAAGACCATCAACGAGCATGAAATGAACTATTCATCATCGTCATCATCAAAATAATTGTCGTCTTCTCTCCCTATGAAGCATGTAGCCACCACTGTAGGAAGTCCGGACAAAGTATTCACATGATCTTGCACCTGTGTTTTCTGTAGCAATTTGTTTGATATGTTGAGGTTACCAGCCTCCATGCACAACCTCACATTAGTCGCCTTGTACGACATGCCTGACAGAGCAGTAGTCATACTGTTTGTTCGTGTCATAAGAAACCCCCAGGGACTATACGGGACAAAATAAACTAGACTCAGCTATTGCTCGCTGTTCATTTGAATATTTGAACATTTGAACATTTGAATATTTGAACATTTGAATATTTGAACATTTGAATATTTGAACATTTGAACATTTGAATATTTGAACAGCCTGTCAAGCTTCGTTTTCTTCAGTAATTTTTGCGACAATTTGGAGAGTGCCAGCTATTCCTGTTTTCATGTAAATCTTTCTCTTCAACCTTGTTGCAGTATTTCCATTATGTTGATGCATCCGCCTTACTGAGCGTCCGACAGGCAGAGTGGTTAGAGTACTTGCTTCTCGCAGCAAAGGTGCCGTGTTGGTAATAAAGTGGGTCACGCTCCAGCCTACCCAGCTGTAAATGAGTACTTGACTCTGCTCTTAAGTTAGGGAAGGAAAAAGCAGCGAGGAAAGGAACTGGTCACACCACCTCTCGATGCAGGACCTAGTATAGTAAAGTCTCTAACACTCAATTCCTCTTCGGCAGGATCTGATGTTCTACTTCTTTGGTCTTGGCCACTGACTGACAAAGCAATCAGTGACCACCACGCCTGGTGGCGTCTTGTAGGGCAGCAACAAACTGTCACCACCTGGCTCGGTCGAACGCCATCCTTCGTGTGGTGCTCCAGCTCTGGTTCATGCTCAGCATCTCTCCCTGCACATTTCTCCACTTCTGGCCTTCCTTGCTTTCGCTTTCCTTCTGGAGTCCGTAGCATGGCAGTTCTGGTGATGATCAGGGTCTCTCCTGAGGACGTGGTCAACCCAATTCCAGCGTCTACCAGCAATGATGGTGCGCATGTCTTCTTGGTGTCTCCAAGTTAGCAGATCACATCCCTTTGACATACGCAGTGGCGTTAAACATGGCTGCGTTCTGGCTCCAACTCTCTTCGGGATCTTCTTTGCCTTACTCTTGAAACATGCGTTCAGAGATGCAGATGAAGGAATATGTCTTCACACTAGGTCAGATGGCCGTCTGTTTAATCTCACAAGCTGAAGGCAAAAACAAAAATCAAAAGGGTCAATGTAAGAGACTTGCTATTCACTGATGACGCTGCAGTCGTCACTCAACGCCAACAGGAGCTTCAGAGCTTGATGAATCGCTTCACCCAAGCATGCAAGGACCCTAGCCTCACAATAAGTCTAAAGAAAACGAATGTGCTGAGTCAGGATGTGGGTGCTGCACCAGTTATCACTATCGATAACTATGAATTGGCAGAGGTGCACCACATCACATACTTGGGGTCTACCATCAATGACAAACTCTCTCTGGACACAGAAATTGACAGCCGCATTGAAACTCCAAACTCACAACAAAGACCAAAGCTGAGGTGTATAACGCCTGTGTCACCAGCACACTTCTATATGGCAGCGAGACGTGGACAACCTATGCTAAGCAAGAAAGAAGGCTCAATACCTTCCATCTACGGTATCTACGCCACACCCTCGGAATCTCGTGGAAAGACAAAGTGACAAATGTCGAGGTGTTGTCACGTGCTGGTCTTCATGTTTGTATACACTGCTTAGACAGCACAGACTACGCTGGCTTGGTCATGTCCGCCGCATGGAAGATAGTCACATCCCGAAAGATATCTTCTAAGGATAACTGGCAGATGGCAATAGAACAGTTGGGCGACCGCAGTTGAGATTCAGAGATGTGCGCAAGAGAGACATGAGGGCACTGGGCATACATCCAGCAGCCTGGGAGGATGAAGACACCGATCGCACCAAGTGGCGATGCTATGTGCATCGCCACCTCAGATTGGGCGAAAAGAAGCACACACAACGAGCAGAAGAGAGGAGAAAAGGTCGAAAGGAACACCAGGAAAATAAGCAGCTGTCACCTCAGGGGCGTATTCCCATAGTCAGTTATGACTGAATGGGCTATTATTATTATATTTTACTGCTTTCACTCTTCCTGTCCTAGCCCATGTATGCTCACTTATTCCTAGTAAATGTAGTCTGCAGTTTTTCATTTCCATTATAATCTGTTTCAGTTTCTCTGTCTCGTTCATCGTTTTACATTCCAGAATCTAATTCTGGTTTCGTGTTTAACGGTCAGGATGTCCGTTTTCATGCCAGTGGCTTCCTTTCGCCTTCCACCACTGGCAGTCATACGAGAGTCAGTCTGCAGATGTCCATCCTGCAGCAAAGCTTGTTCATGTTGTTGCTGTTTTCGTAACGTGTGTGTGTGTGTGTGTGTGTGTGTGTTTTTTTTTTTACATAGACAGGGGTCGGCCCTGTGCTAAAAACCCCAACTCGGAGGCCCAGGGTATAATCTTTACACTGACTTCTACCCGCACTGATCTTTCAGTCTTGGTAAGACCTGGAACTACCTTAATCCGTCTCATTAATTTATGTTGCCTGTACTGCACATGATCTAAACTCAGTTAGGAATTTCTGTTCGTTTGAATGTTTGAACATAATGTTGTTATTCTTCGCCGGTTCAGTTTGTTTTAATTGAATTTTTTACTGTATTCATGTTCTTCTTCCCCCCCCCCCCCCCCCCCCCCACCCCACCGATGCGAGAAATATAAATTATTCCTCTTCATGTAGGTCGTTTTCGTCCACCAAGCAGTGTTTGCAATAAATTAATAAATAAAATAAATCTGGCCCATACTGTAAAATAGGGGGGGGGGGGGCTGCAGAAGTGATTGCGTCATTAATTAGGCTTGATCGCACCTAGGTACAAATCCGCCGTTACGAGGGGAAAATCGTGCTAATGATCCCTGTCCACGAAAAACTATTTTTAGGGGCCTAGTTGACAGGGAGGACTGTCGCAATTCGATTCCGTAGCTAGGCGGGGTTGTCGCTCGGAAGGTCCTGGGTTCGAGTCTCAGGTAAGCCTATCACTTCTACTTCTTTATTTCTCACGAGTGCCTGAAACATACCTTTATGTGTATAATTCTTCTAGTATTTGCAAATTCCGCCATCTTATTTTATGTAGTCTATAACACTTCATTAACTTACATAGTCTGTACTACACCTCGCTATTTATGCAGTCTATAATACGCCACATTATTTATATAGACTATACCGTACCTCATTATTTAATTTAGTCTATACTGCGCCTTATTATATTATGAAATATGTACAGCGCCTCATTATTTTATGTAATTTATTCTGAGCCTCATTATTTATTTAGTTAATGCTATATATTATATTCGTGTTATACAATTTGACAGTCTCATTGTGCAGGTAGCTGGCAAAGTCATCGAGTAAAACACGTCATTTCAACGACTATCACTACAACAGCATGTGAATTCCTGTAGTGCAGGCTTCCAGCTAGGAAGCTAACTGAACTGGTGGCCCCATACTCATAAAGAGGCATACAGGTACCCCATTTTTATATTTATTATATGGGACAGCTGGGGGTAACGTATATAAACTTCTGAAGACCATAACACTCCCATCATTTGAAACAACTTGCTACAGAAACCCTCGCAAGAAGAGCATGTGAATACTTGATGCAGGCTTCCTGCGAGGGGACAAACTACAGTGGTGGATCTATGCTCCGTAAGGAGTACAAAGAATAATGATGATTATGATCTAACTCTCAATAACCGAGCTTCCGGAAACCAGAACAAATCACCAACGCTCTCCAGCCTGGGACAGTATATCCATGCTTAGTGTAACTAGTTCACGTTTATCGCATCTATGAGATTTTATTTCTCCAAATGATATTATTCAATGAGTATACATTACCGAAATAATGTGATTAAGTTTGTGGGACAATGATTCAATAAAATAGAGAAACTTAATACTAATGAACTTATTTCAACTCGCAGTACTTTGACAGTCCTCTCACTGTTGGTCTTTGCTCTAATTTTCAGTGTAGAATAGGTGACAGATTCTGGTCTGTGAAACATATCTATCTATCTATCTATCTATCTATCTATCTATCTATCTATCTATCTATCTATCTATCTATCTATCTATCTATCTATCTATCTATCTATCTATCTATCTGTCTGTCTGTCTGTCTGTCTGTCTTGTCTGTCTGTCTGTCTGTCTGTCTGTCTGTCTGTCTGTCTGTCTGTCTGTCTGTCTGTCTGTCTGTCTGTCTGTCTGTCTGTCTGTCTGTCTGTCTGTCTACGAGTTCTTATAACACACCTCTGAATATGTCTCAAATCACTAATTTACTGTAGGAGGCATTCGATTTTTATCAGTCTTGTTGTTTGTTTGGTTGTTGTTTTTTCATTAACTTTTTTATTTTTATTTATTATTATTATTATTTTATTATTATTATTATTTTTTCCTTTAATTTATTTTAAAAACATACTTTAATTATGATGATTATTGCAAATGTATGATAATATATTACTTTTATAATGATAAATGCCTTAATAATGCTTAAAGTAAATGTGAGGATGAAAGGATACAGTATACATGATGAGAGAGAGAGGAAGGGCAGAATGTCAGACAGGCCTGCGTGCCCAATTCTTAACCCTTTGAAAATAAAGTTCGTTCTATCTATCTATCTATCTATCTATCTATCTATCTATCTATCTATCTATCTATCTATCTATCTATCTATCTATCTATCTATCTATCTATCTATCTATCTATCTATCTATCTATCTATCGATCTTTCTATCTATCTATCTATCTATCTATCTATCTATCTATCTATCTATCTATCTATCTATCTATCTATCTATCTATCTGCCTGCCTGCCTGCCTGCCTGCCTGCCTGCCTATCTATCTATCTATCTATCTATCTATCTATCTATCTATCTATCTATCTATCTATCTATCTATCTATCTATCTATCTATCTATCTAACTATCTATCTATCTATCTAACTTAGTTCGTTCGTTCGTTCTGTCTATCTGCCTGCCTTTCCATATGTCTGTCTGTCTGCCATATATCCACGTCTGCCCTCCTCTGACTATAAGAACACATTCATTCGCCATTGAGACGAAGCAACAGAATATAAATTGTCTAAAATTTTCGAGGTGGAATTTAAAAGTTTACTGACGTGCAACCGAATTCTTCAGACAACACTCCCTCTGCTCGGCCACAAAAAGACCGCTTCTTTTTGCTGTTACATCAGTTAAGATAATCCGACCTGTGCCTGGCATACGTGGCTTTTCAGCCCAATCATACGGTTTGCAGAGTCGAGAAGAATAACGTTTTTTGTTCACTTGGGCACGTCTGTATCAGATCTGAACCGGAAATGTTACAGATCTGTTGGTTTTATTTATTTATTTATTTGTGTCAACTTATGTAATTATTACATAGCAGTTTGTGTGTATGGCACTCAAAGGAGATGTATATGATTGTGTCATTATTGGGTCATTTTGAGAAACAGCAGCTGCAGGAGCGATTAAAGAAGAAAAGCAGAAGAAAGAAAAAGGTAGGGAGAAAATAAGATGGATGAAAGTGGTAGTAGTTGTGGTAGTGGTGGTGGTGCTGAACAGGTATTAGTAGCAGTTGTTGTTGTACTAAAAGTCTTAGTAATATTAGTAGTAGTATTAGAAATAGTTGTAGTTGCTGTATTCGTAGTATAGGAGCTGTATGAGAAGTCGTAGTAGCGGTTGTTGTAATATCAGTATTAGTAATTGTATTAGAGGTCGTAGTAGTGGTTGTTGTAATATCAGTATTAGTAATTGTATTAGAGGTCGTAGTAGTGGTTGTTGTAATATCAGTATTAGTAATTGTATTATAAGTCGTAGTAGTGGTTGTTGTAATATCAGTATTAGTAATTGTATTAGAGGTCGTAGTAGTGGTTGTTGTAATATCAGTATTAGTAATTGTATTAGAAGTCGTAGTAGTGGTTGTTGTAATATCAGTATTAGTAATTGTATTGAGGTCGTAGTAGTGTTGTAATATCAGTATTTAGTAAATCTGTATTATAAGTCGTAGTATGGTTGTTGTTATCAGTATTAGTAATTGTATATAATGTAGTGTAGTAGTGGTTGTTGTAATTCCCAGTATTAGTAATTGTAGTCGTAGTAGTGGTTGTTGTAATATCAGTATTTAGATAATTGTATTATAAGTCGTAGTAGTGGTTGTTGTAACTCAGTATTAGTAATTGTATTATAAGTCGTAGTAGTGTTTGTTCTGTATTATAAATGTATATAAAGTATCGTAGTAGTGGTTGTTGTAACTTCAGTATTAGTAATTGTATTATAAGTCGTAGTAGTGGTTGTTGTAATATCAGTAAACAAAGTAATGTAAGTGGTTGTTGTAATATCCACTTTGTTTACAAAAATGTAAGTCGTAGTAGCGGTTGTTGTAATATCAGTATTAGTAGCTGTATGAGAAGTCGTAGTAGTGGTTGTTGTAATATCAGTATTAGTAATTGTATTAGAGGTCGTAGTTGTGGTTGTTGTAATATCAGTATTAGTAATTGTATTACTTAAGTCGTAGTGTGGTTGTTGTAATATCAGAGCTATTACAGTAATTGTATTATAAGTCGTAGTAGTGGTTGTTGTAATATCAGTATTAGTAAAAGTCGTAGTAGTGTTGTTTGTAATATCAGTATTAGTAATTGTCTTTATGTCGTAGTAGTGGAAATATCAGTATTAGTAATTGTATTATAAGTCGTAGTAGTGGTAGCTGTAATTCAGTATTAGTAGTATTATAAGTCGTAGTAGTGTTGTTGTAATATCAGTATTAGTAATTGTATTAGAAGTCGCAATAGTAGTGGTTGTTGTAATATCAGTATTAGTAATTGTCTTTATAAGTCGTAGTAGTGGTTGTTGTAATATCAGTATTAGTAATTGTATTTAGTCGTTTATTAGTAATTGTAAAGTCGTAGTAGTGGTTGTTGTAATATCAGTATTAGTAGTATTAGTAATTGTATTAGAGGTCGTAGTAGTGGTTGTTGTAATATCAGTATTAGTAATTGTATTAGAGGTCGTAGTAGTGGTTGTTGTAATATCAGTATTAGTAATTGTATTAGAGGTCGTAGTAGTGGTTGTTGTAATATCAGTATTAGTAATTGTATTATAAGTCGTAGTAGTGGTTGTTGTAATATCAGTATTAGTAATTGTATTATAAGTCGTAGTAGTGGTTGTTGTAATATCAGTATTAGTAATTGTATTATAAGTCGTAGTAGTGGTTGTTGTAATATCAGTATTAGTAATTGTATTAGAAGTCGTAGTAGTGGTTGTTGTAATATCAGTATTAGTAATTGTATTAGAAGTCGTAGTAGTGGTTGTTGTAATATCAGTATTAGTAATTGTATTAGAAGTCGTAGTAGTGGTTGTTGTAATATCAGTATTAGTTTTAGTTTTGGTTTTAAAGACCATCATCATTGCACAAGGACAACTCCATAAGTGCTCCGATCTCATCACTTAGTTAGACCTCACTAAGAGGATCTCATCACAGTGCACGAACTCCGTAGCACCGGCGAGTATCCCAATGTGTGTATACAGGAATCACACATTCTATAAATATTTTTGTGGCGGGTAGATTTTCTTAATTTTGTCATGGCAGCGGCCTGATAGGCCTACTCTTTACGATTTCCAACTGCCGAGGGATTTTTAGCGTGCACAACGGGAACTTCTATTTTTTAGCCATTATCCTGGAAGGCTAGGCATCAGTGGCGTATCCTGGTAATGCGAGCTAGGCGTGCTGCTACTTGCTTGCTTGCTTTATCCCCGATGAAGGTGCGAGTAGCTAGACTCTTATACCCTTGGCACACAGGCAGCTTGGTATGGCGGTGGCGCAGCCACCGCCACGCCTCTGCATACGGTCCGTGTTGCCACACGGCCGGGAAGCCACCCATCGTGCCCCCAAGCGATGAGTAAGCAACCCGCCGTGCATCTACGCACTGTTTGGGGAGTGGTTTGGGCTTTTTTTCACCCCAGGGAGCATCCTAGACTCAGACCAGGCTACACCAGGCCCACTTTGGCGTGTGTGTACTGACCCGAGGTTTGATAGCTCTCTACCCTGCAAAGGGGGTATTGTGCTGCTACTTAAAATGAATATGTACGCCTACTATTTAACTTCTTCCCCTCTTAATTTAAAACCAACTATATTCAACTACGCAACGATAGTTATTAGGGGTATATGTCAATTATCTCCGAAATACTAATTAACTTACAACTTGAAACTCACTGTCACTGTAATAATCTGCATTCCCGGCAACTAACAAAAATTAATCACAAAAAACACTGGACGGACACAGCCGATTTTTACAACACCTAGAGCTGCAAGACCATCGCATGCATGTTCGTATTGTATTGACGTATCTGGCCATGACCCCGATTCACACAAACCAATCTTCAGACGTGAATCCGAAAGGGACAGCACGCATTGTGACGGAATTATCCGAGAAACTTCGGGCGATTGTAACCAACCAATAAAAACTGCACTATAAAACGCGTCTGGGAAACTGAAACTATATACTCGTAGATTCTATGCGGGAAAATCCGTTATCCTAATGCGTGCGGTCCGAAAGCAGAACTTTAGAAGAGAAATATTTTATAGAATAATAAATTAAATTTTTATTTTCCTTCGGGCATAGGTGTGCGCAGCACGCACAGCACACATAGAGAATACGCCACTGCTAGGCATCCGATCTCACTACCCAAGAGATCAGGGGGAAGTATGACATCATTAGGACTCACTGGTTCTGAAGAAAATGTCATCAAATATATTTCCTGTACTGGGAACTGAACCCGGTGCCGTCAAAATTAGAGACGAACGCCATATCTCTTGGCCACTCCGACCTCCACGAGTAGTATTAATATTAGAAGTATTAGTAGTAGTGGTGTTGGTAGTGGTAGTAGTAGTTGTTGTTGCTAATGTTGTTGTTGTAGTATTTGTTGTACTAAAAGAATTAGCAGCAGTTGAAGCGGTGGTAGTAGTAGATGTTGTTGTTAATATTGTAGTAGTAGTTATTGCTATACTAGAAGCATGAACAGCAGTAGTAGTATTAGAAATGTTGTACTAGTAGTAGAAGTATTAGAAACAGTAGTAGTAGTAGTTGTTGTTGTAGTAGTAGTTATTGTTGTATTTTTTATGTTGTAGTAGTAGTAGCAGTAATAGTAGCAGTAGCTCTCTTACCCTGGAACATTAATACATCAACACGAAAAGATCTCTTAACCTTGATCATTAATACATCACCACGAAAAGATCTATTAACCTGGAACATCAACACATCACCACGAAAAGATTCTTTAACCTGGAACATTAATACATCACCACGAAAAGATTTCTTAACCTGGAACATTAATACATCACCACCAAAAACGCACTTGACCTGGGGCATTAATACATCACAGCCAAAAGCTTTCTTAACATGGAATATTAATACATCACCACCGAAATATCTCTTAACCTGGAACATTAATACATCACCACATAAAGCTCACTTAACCTGTAGCAATAATACATCACGACCAAAAGCTCACTTTACCTGGAGCAAGAATACATCACCACCAAAATCTCACTTCACCTGGAGCAAAAATACATCACCACCAAAAGCTCACTTAATCTGGAGCATTAATACATCACCACCAAAAGCTTACTTAGCCTGGAGCTAAGGACGAACGAGGAAGAAGAAGAAGATTGACAAAGCAATCAGTGGCCATCACGCCTATTGGCGTCTGGTAGTGCAGCAACAAACTGTCCCCATTTTGCTCGGTCCATGGCCATCCTTCATGCCGTGCCCCAACTCTGGTTCATGCTTTGCATCTCATCCTGAACTGTTCTCCGCCAGGTTGTCTTTGGTCTGACTCTCTTTCGCCGTCCTTCTGGGGTCTGTATAAACGGCGGGTCAGTGCGAGACCTCTGTCGGCGAAGCACTATTTGCAGTGCGTAGCTGGCAGAGGGGATAGTGGTGATTCGCTCCCGTGGCTAGGCGGTAGGTGCCGTTCGGAAAGTCCTGGTTTTATTCCTGGTAAGCCTACCACTTCTGTTGTTTTTCTGTTGTCTGGTCTTCTACTTCTTTATTTCTCACTGAGTGCCTGATAACATACCTTTGTGTGTTGTTTGTTTATTTATTTTCTGGGGTTTGTAGCGTAGCGGTTCTGGTGATGGTGTCAATGTACTTTTGTTACAGTCCGCCAGTAATTAAGCAACACTGTTGTTGCAGCCTACAAGTAATGAAGCAACGTGTTTGTTACAGCCAGATAGTAATTAAGCAACACGTTTTTTTTTTACAGTCTGCTAGTAATGAAGCAACACTTTGGTTGCAGTCTGACAATAATGAAGAAAACATTTGTTGCATGTCCGCCAGTAATAAAGAAACATTATTGTTGCAATCTGCCAGTAATGAAACAATACGTTTGCTTGAGGCAGTTTCATTTGGCAATAAACACATTTATACGCATACAGCTTTTCAGGTAATGTAAACTTGCAACAAATTACACTGCCAAATATTGATCATGTGTGTTTAATAATTAACATAATTACAAAGTAAGTAAAAAAGATATTACTTTCTGGCCACTTCGGAATTGATGGAATCTGCTTAAATGTAAATTAACGTCGAGAAGACAAACATAACCTTTCGCGTGTGAAATAAGATCCATGGAAAATCTGCGCAGATTTTTATGTTTTAGAAACAAAACGGTATGTATTTGCTGTGTATGTTTATTATTTCTTTTAACCCGCTGTAATATAGGCCAGTTTGTGTTTTAAGATTTAAAAACTGTGTCGGTTGCCACAAGATGAATCAGATAATGTAGTTATAACGTTATGGTTTATTTAGAATAGCCCAGGCGAAAGCGGCATTAAGTAAACTGAAAAGCATTTTATGCAACAACTCTTTGTCAACTGAAGTAAGAAAGAGAGTTCTTGAGTGTTATCCCCAAATAAATAATTACTTTAGCGGTATCTTCTCCCACAAAACTTGCAATCTTTTAATTGTGTGACAAAACGTCTGAACATGCTCTTTTGTGAGATCTCTCACACATTCAGCCCTCCGACAGTATCCTTTCTTTTTCTTCATTTTTCTCACTCATCGTTTTTATTTGCCATAAATCATGCTTGTTCATTCGTTATTTTCACTATTTTGCTCTATACTGGACATAGCATGGTGAAGTCTCTAACACGCCACTCCCCTATGGTAGTATTTGCTACGAAAGTATTTGCTATATGGCTGTCTTTATCTTGTTTGCCACTCCAGACGTGTTTATGTTCCGCCAGCTGAATTGGGGTATTGTCGTAACAATACCCAGTCGTCAGACAGGCCACCCGCTTATCGCACAATCTGTCTGACCACCTGTGGAAACGTGTCCGTTAAACATTTGACCCCATTGGAAAGCTGTCGCCGTGGGGTTTGCCCAAGCATTATTTATGCTATCGGCAAAGTCAGTTGAACCGCTTAAGACAGTTCACAAGAAAAAAAATAGTATATGAAAATAACAGACAACGGTTCACCGACTTGGCTTGCGCTAATAAAGCGTGAGTATTTTTTCTCGTGAGTTGTAAATAAGGCTTGGCCAATAGATTTAGGTGAAAAAAGGTTGGAGCAACGAACCAGAGGTAGCGAAAGAACGCACCAGGGAACAATGACTAGAGGTCAGAAAGGTGTGCGGGTTTCTGAAGGGCAGTCCTGTGTTAGTATTTGAAGAGGCAAGGTGCTTTCTGCTGGAGTCTCAAGATGTACCTTTCTGTGGTTTTACAGACATAGCATAGGTACAGAGATATTCAAGAGATTTGCCATTACTAGACATGGTTTAAAATGATTAGAGAATAGTGACCAGAGGTCATTAGGGCAGTCGGGTTTCAGAAGTTGAAGAAGCAAGAACTGCTTTTGGCGGTTGCCACCAGTTTAACAGATTCTGTGGTTATACAGAAAAGTTCAGAAGTTATACAGAAAAGGCATAAGCTATAGAGATAACTCAGAAGATAAAAAGGATTCTGTGGTTAGACAGAAATAGCATAAGTTTTAGAAGGTTCAGAGGATGTGATAGCTCTAGTCAGTAACTATACAAGATAGCTAAGAAGTTTCGTATAGACAGTGTAGAAAATGATTAAGAAAGTTCTTATAGTCACAGTAAAGAGTGTATTTCGGGAGAGATTCAGTGATTTGTCTGTAAGTATGGTTTTTTGAACTTATCATTCATATTGATGAAAAATTGCAGGAGAAGTAATACAGAAATTCCAAGTCGACATGTCAAATAAATGTTGAGAACTTTGTTAACTAAGCAACCTAGAGAAGAGAAGTGGGTGAATGATACAGTGATGGTCGAGCTTGGTACTGTTATATACGAATAGATGGGTAAGAATGAACTCCAAGAGGAAAACCATATTTTATCAGAGTGAGTTCACAGAGAGTGAACCAATGAGCTGTCTACAGAAATAGTTACGACAAGTAAGCGACTGGACAAGTCGACTTCTGTAAGAATTGCACACACGCTCTCGCAAGTAGGTATACATATATATATATAGGTGACTTGATACTCGTACATGAGTTAAGCTAACCTTTTTCAGCGATAGTAAAGGAGTTCTGCAGAGGTCAGAAAGAAATAAAGGCATGAATAAAGAACAGACTAAACAAGTTAACAGGAGAATTATGCATATACATGGGATATAGAGCTTAGGCATGAAGCAACTAGAATATAATTGTATGTGAGCTCTGTGTTGAATTATTTGCCTTACTGAAGAAAACGATCACATGTAAATAAACGTTTTGATGGATACAACAGATGTTTGAGTCTATCCTTGAGGGTTGTTGTGTGTAGGCCAGGTCAATAATCATTATAAATTCCACTATACGATCAGTCACTATAATAACAACGAAGAAGGAAAGAGAACGAGTCGAGTGTTGAACAAAGGAGGACAAGTAGTTCATCCAGGAATCACCATAACTCTGGCGGAGATGGCCAGTGCTCATTTTCAATAGCATTAACTTGGAAGATAAACAAAAGAGACTTGTGTGTGTAAACATCTTGAAGATACTTCACTAGGCCTGCCATTTGCACCTTAGTAATATACCGCTTGTTACAAAGCGGCTGATCATCCTTCAGACGTGTTGACACAAGCTAGTATGAAAGAAGACAACACGGTCTGACCAGACATCTGTCTGGCAGAGGCAGGCAGATAAAGGCGATAATTAGATAATCTGTCGGGCCAGACATCTGGATGAAAAAACTTTACGCCAGAAACACAGGGTCACAATATTGTGACAGACAGAGGTGCGCCAGAAGTCTTATGTAACGATTTTACATCACTGTTGTAAGAGGCTATGTGTGTATATTAAATTTAATATTTTCAAAAACGTGTGGGATGAGTAAACTTCCCACACCAAACAGTGCTAGATAGATTTGATTGGTTCGCCAGAATCTACCATGAATTGGATTGGAACATTCAGCAGAAACACAGAAACACAGCTGGGATTTGACTAAATATATAAAAACTCCGGATTGTCCCCCCAATATATACTGTAGAAATCAGACACAGAAAACAGCTCAGACAACTGCATCGTATCGTTAACTAAACACCTCCTACTCAGCCAGAAGAAAGAGGATAGGACTTATAATTCCACAACTATAGAGAAGCACAAGATCGAGTATTGGGAAACTTTGGAATTTACAAGTAAACCTGCAATTTTAATACAAGACTGGAAACTTGGGAATTTTATCACAAGGAGCCAGAGAGGAATTTTTACAAACATTTTTCCCAGGCAGATTCATAGAACACCAGCCGTCAAGGAAATAAATAAACATTCATATTTTCCCAGACCAGTCATTTAAGAGGAATTATACAAACAGTTTTCACAGGCCAGGAATTAACAGAACACCAGCCGTCAGCGAGGAATTAACTCATATTTCCCAGACCAGTGAATTCGAACAGGCATCTATATATCAGGGTGGGCGCTCCATTCTAAATTCTGTGCCAGGAGAAGTGGTGTGTATTCCCAAATTTTGGCGGGTAAGTGTAAACAAATT
>JAMPIV010002513.1:0-27500 GCA_024509875.1 Oreohelix idahoensis
ACACTTTAACTGAATCTGATAGTATCCTTTTCTCATATCCCACTTTTGAGAACTATTTATGCTTTATATTAGTCTGGCAAAACAGCTGTTTGTACCGGCATGTGGATCCACCTGTCCCTTCTGTAAAGCATTCAGAATCTCCTGTAATCTATACAGAGTCTATGTCTCCAGATGAGTGCTCCTTAAGAGTACAACACCGGAACTATACGAAGACTCACTGTGCGAAATAATTCCTTCCTTCAATAGATAGTCTATCTCTTCCTTCAAAGCTTTCTCCTTAGCAAACGGAATCGAATATGTTTTCATACAGACAGGTGTGGGGTCTATCAGTTTCATATCATATTCCAATAGGTTTGTATGCCCTGGTCGGTCTGTTAACACCTCTGCATGATTATTTAGAACCTGTTGCACTCTCTCTTTCTGATTTTTCGTTAAATGTGTACTGATTTTCACCTGTGCTGCTGTCTCACAGGGGTGTAATGGATATTCAAATGATGAAAGTGGTTCCTTTTTCATCTCCATGGCGATGGACAAGGTCAACAAGTGTGTCTCTCTCCTGATGTTCTCTTTCCAAATATTTCTTCAGGAGATTCACATGATAGATTTTTTCTTTCCCCTTCTTATCTATCTTATAATTTGTTCTAGACACCTTCTCTAGAACTGTATATGGACCCTGCCATCCAATTTGTAACTGATTCTGACTCCCGGGCAAAAGAAGCAGTACTTTCTCTCCCACAGCCAAATTTCTGTCTTTCGCCTTCCTGTTATAATAGGCAGCATGTTTCTTCCTGGCTTGTTTCAAATTTTCATTGGCAAGTTTCCAGCCAGTTTTTAAACGAGTGGTCAGCTCATTCACATATTGGTATGAAGATGTAATGTTTTCCTCTGCCTTTTCATCAGTCCACGTTCTTAACAAAGCTACATATGGACCTTTAATTTGGTGGACCTATTTGTCCATGCACCGGTATGGTCTCTTCCACTCGAAGCTTTATAGTGATGATTTTTCCTCCCAGAATTATCATGCACAAAACGACCGCTACCAATTTTTCTTTTGGGGCTTTCTCCCCACTTAAAATTCTTGATGAGAGATTTCCTCTCTACATCCTCTTCCTCCAGTTTTTGTTTAAGATCCTTATTGAGGGATTGTCGGCTTATCCTGGGGTAAGACATCTTTTTGCACTCTCCGCATAGTGGCCATTGTAAAACAGTTAAGTGAAGCTTGTCCGTGAAAAGGGGCTTCCCATTCCATTTGGTCCACTTTATCAAATCTATTTTTCTTTTTATTATCAGGCCTAATTTTGCCCCGTGGCGTGTCCAGGTCCTGATCCATGTTCCCACTTGTGGGTGTTCCCTCATGTGCTATGCTACACCTTTCTACAAAATTCTCCATGTCCCATCTTGCTTTGGGCCAATAATAATTGTGAGCCACCTTTTGAATGATGGTACCTATCTTCTCATGGTCCCCATCTGGTTTCACATGTAGGCTCCTTATTAAGTCTGCCCTATATCTTTTAGGAAGTACCAGCTGTCCCTGACCTTTGGATCTAGCTCCAGTCTTCCTATACATCAACTTGTATTTCATGTAAAAATCTCCCTTGCCTGGAGTTGTATGACAAGTTGACAATTTTCTGAAACAAGGCTTGAGTGTTTTATCCCCAGCCTGTGCCTTCCTCATCTCTTCTGGAGTGGTATCTAACATAATAACCTCCTCCTGTCTTGAGGTCGACCTGACCTGAAGGGTTGCCATATACACAGGTTTCCTTCTGCAACGGTCAGTGTCATGATTGTCCATCTGACAATTCTTACACCACCTTTTTCCTTGAAAGGGGAGGACAAGAGAGTTGGGAAAGATTTTCTTTCATCTTATATCCTTTCAACGAATTGTGGGAAAATGTATTTTTAATTGTTCATACCGTGGCGCCTATCATACTGGTGCTTACACGTTTATGTATGATCTCTATAAGATCAAATTGATTAAAGTTCTGTGTGATGCCGCAAAAGTTCTATCCACTTGTTTTCTTTTATAATACCTTTACCGCTGCTTGAGCTGCTTGATACCTTTCAGCAACATTTAGCCACTCACCCAGCCTCTCTGCACCTTGTTCCATGAGAAACTTTCTCAGGTCTGGAGCCATGGACTCTCTTAATTGCTCTATAAGGACCATTTCCTTAAGATCTTGGGTTTTCCCCAGAGAAGTCCATTTCCCAAGTATGTCTCTATTCGTGCAGAGAACTGGTGATAGGTTTCACCTGACAGTAGTTTAGCATTCCTAAATTTTTTCCTATAGAATTCTGCATTCTTTTCTACCTTAACAAAAGAGCCTGCTTTAGCATGTCATAATTTTCCTGATCACCTCTGCTCATTTTTGCAAAAACTTCATAAGCTGCCCCACGAAGTCCCTGAGATAACTTTAAGCACCACCTTTCTCTCTCTAACCCATACGTGGTAGCTAATAGTTCATACCTATTTAGGTAGCTCTCTATATCATCGTCTTTCTCAACAAAATGATCTAAATGAAAATTCATAGCTGAGGTTGAGGCTCCTTGGCTAGCAGTGGCATCAGAGGCAAAGGGACTGGCACCATTTTCAGGAGCATGGCCTTGAAACTCAAACTCCCTTAGTCGTAACTCATGTTCCCTTTGTAATCTTTTATCTTCTGCTTCCCTTTCTGCAGCTCAATCTTCTTTTCTTCTCTTCCCTTTCTGCAGCTAATCTTCTTCTCTTGCCCTTTTGCAGCTAATTTCTTCTCTTCCCTTTCTGCAGCTAATTTCTTCTCTTCCCTTTCTGCAGCTAATTTCTTCCTTTCCCTTCTGCTTCAATTTCTGCAGCAATTTCTTAGCCTCAGCCTCAATCTGCAACCTCTTAGTCTCAGCCTCAGCCTCAAATTGTAACTTCTTAATTTCCCTTTCAGCCTCTAACTTTCTTTCGGCTTCAAACCTTCTTTCTTCGCGTTCAATAAATTTGTCACATTCCGTAGTGACATAGGCAACCATAACTTGCCCATCTAATCCTAACTCTTTTGCAGTCTGAACAGCAGCAGATCGAAATTTGGCCAGGTCCGCCATTGTCTATCAGGTAAATTTATACAATGTCTAACCAACAATTCAATCTCTAAATATATATCTAATGGACAACACAGGCACCGTGAGCTCAACCTTATTTAATTCCACCCAAGGATACCTTTTAATTCTTATATTCCCTGAAGTGAATTACCCCCATATTTTTAATAGGGAAAGATTCAAAATCCCAAGAGCGAGACCCCAATATATGTGGTGAAGTGGGATGTTATAAATATTTATAGGGGACTTAGTGTACTGACTGAGATCAGCTGTGAAGGTATCTATATCTAATAAGAGTAGTGTATTATAGATAACCTTACTTGCTGCCACATATATATATATATCTCAGTCAGAATTATTCTGGAATAGTGTGATGACTACGTTGTATGTCTAGGGTATGTGTATGATGAAGTGTAAGTCATAACAACAACAGACAGATAAACAATTTAATTTATTCCACCACACTTGACAACACTGTGACACTCACATACATAAAACACTCTACAAGGATATCATAAAGGAGTCACTGATAACTTTTCAAATAACAATATGTATTCATTGCTGTCATGAATGTATATGTGTCCTGATTCAAATACAAAGGGAACCAGGAATCACAATCAATTTTGATTACAAGTTATATGTACAGAATTTATCAATATGAATATTGTAGTGACATATATTATTAAAAGTATCCTATGTGTGTCAGTTGTGTAGTAGTAATATGAGGTAATACTGGTTTTGTTTTGTTCAAGCTCTGTTGGTATTTGTCATCATGACTTCAATAGTTTGTCTTTATTGGAACTAGTATTGGAGATGTTCTCAGTTCCTGATATTAAAACAATTTACTTCCCCTCTTAAGTTTATGTTACAATGTTATTTTAAGATGGGGGTACATAATTTTGAGCTCAGCTGGCCACATCAGCTTATCTTGCGTGATGGCGGCAGGAAAAGACTCCTCTGCTCGATTTCTCCCCTGTGCTCTGGAGACACCTCACTGATAGCTAAATGGACCAAGGAGTATGCTGTCCGACGCTGGATTCAGCAAAGCTCTGACCAGGTGCTGCTCAATACCATCAAGACCACGGTCCCTGAAAACAAGAAGGATGTACCTTCTACTTCATAACTAATTGATACTCTAGTTCTACACTGAGCACAATACATCACAAACATTGAGTTCAGAGCGTTAGGCCAACTGTCAGCTTCATCTGAAATACTTTATACCAGCATTAACCTCCTTAATGGTTACTACGCCTCTGCACTTCCAGCATTATTTCTTCTAATCAATAATCTAGGTGTCAGTGTACTGTTTGGCCATTCCATGCCGTTTTACTTTCCTCCGACACCTTCTGTTCAGGCTGGATCATTATAGGCTTTACATCATGTTTGCTACTGAACTACACATATATACAGGCATAAATTAACAATTCACATTCAATTTTCATTAAAAGATACTGAATGTTTCAAGCTTACCACAATTCATAGAATAAACACAGATACGTTGACTAGCAATTGAATTCTGGCACAAATACTGGCACAAATTCCCATCTGCTTATGTTCCAGGCTTTTATTTAGCAAAAATATGAGCTGGCTTCAACGCACTGTTGCTTTATCAAGCTTATTTGAACTAGTGGTCTCGAACTAACGCTCCTAAGTGATTATATCAGCGAGTCTGGGCCAATGGAGCCACGTTTCGACAAGTGTTTGAAAAAATTTTACCTTCCTACGTCTCCCCTAACAACCAAGATAGTATTTATAGTCCGACCAATCGTGTTTAGTCTTATATTTGTTGCGCTCCAATCAATTTGGAGTTTACATGGTAGGCTATTTCCGTACGTAAGGTTTTTTTTCAAACACGTTATAAAAAAATTTTATGAGCAGAAATGATTTCATGCTGTCAGGCATCCCCACTATTTTATTTTGGTTATAATTTGTTAATTCCTAGACTATTTGCGTAACGTTTTACATATTCTTTGTCAGCAAGCCCTAAGGAACCCAAATATACAAATTTAAAAGAGCTATGTGGCTGCGTTCAAAATATGCAATTTCTTCTACCTCCTGTTTCGAAGATGTGCTGTCTGGGTACTGTAATGTTTTCAAACGTAAACCCATCTATTGTCATCTTTTCTAATAAGCGTTTTCCAGGTTTTTTAAAACCTAACTCTGGGAAGGTTAGTGTTTTTATCACTGTCCGTCCGAAAAAGTTAGTGCATGTGGCCTTACACGCGTGATAGTAGTAATTGTGTATCGCGTTACGCTTGTTGGGGTGGCATTAATAGCGAGACGCGTGTTTAATTTTGCATGCGTTCGGCTTTCTGCCTCTCCCTTCTCTCTATCCGGCTTTATCTGTCTTTTAGTTACGCTGTGTATAAAATGGAATGAATGAAATATTAAAATTAGGTCATTGTTCAGCTTGCGTATCTCAAATGTTTTTCCAAGAAATACAGCACACGTTTCATTGAAGAAAGCGGGTAATAATATAGTAGGCTTTTACTATCAACGTGAAAGCGTTACAATTTGCAGACGAAGCATAAAACAAGGGGGATTTCGAGTACATTCTTTGTGACAGCACTGTTATTTTACCATTGCTCTTTTCTTTATTAGAATTTATTTGTTATGCTTTATATTTACCTGATAATTTATATATGTGGAATAGAATATTTCACGACACTTCCCCATATAATGAAGACATAACTAAAGAAAAGCAGTCATAGTCTAGCAGCCGCACAGCTAAATTTGTGCCAAAATCATCGTACCTGAGTGTATTTTATTGAATTTTTGGTAAGAACGAAATTATTAATATTTTATTTAACAATTTGAGTGTGAGATACTGCCATATTAAAAATATTTTACGACTGTAAGTACAATGGTCCCTAGCAGACTTATGCAGGGCCTAGACGTTGATCCATCATATAACAAACTACCAGAGAGGTAGATCCAAAAGATTATATAGGTTGTCAGCAAGGATCATATCACCCATCATATTTTATGGAAAAAGATCAATGATAATGGCAGAGGTGTTGCAGCCATTAGGGGAGAGGAAAAAGAAAACTGGTACAAGTTGTTCCATCAATCTAGATTGGATGAGCTGGGTTGGTCAGAGAGATCTGACCCTGTTCTTTTATTTTGAATGTATTATTAATTGTGAAGTTGGTGGATTAGATATTATGTTAAGACAAACCAAAATCTTCATGTTGCAGGGTTTTTTAATGGCACTATGCTAGTGCCAGCTTCCTGAATATTATAAAAAGTGTGACAGTGGAGTTTGCTGTAGTGGTACAAGCTCTCTACCACTAGAACTGTAGTCTTGGTACAAGCTCTCTACCAAGATTGCTCCAGGAAGATTGAGACAGTGGCCGTTGGTCGGAAAGACAACTATCATCTAGCTTCACGTGCCAGAAAAGTGCAATATATTGATTTCATTTGATTTTGATAGTCCTGACCAAAATAATATTAGGTTCAGGACTAAATAAATTGTAAAAAGATTTGTTAAATACCAAATTTAAAACACTTTGTTAGTTGAGTTGATCATAGAATTTAATATCTGTGTGTGTGTGTGTTTGTGTATTGGGTTATCATCACACCACACTTACATTACCCTAGACATTTAGACGTAGTCATCATTTATTCTAAGTGTAAAATATAACTGTGAGTGAGATCTTAGGGTGGTAGCAGAAAGGTTCCCTGTGAACACACCCCATAAATTGTTAGACTCAGGGGCCTTCACACCCCATAAATTGTTAGACTCAGGGGCCTTCACAGCTTGACCTCACTCAGTTACAAATTAAATACAACACCAACATTCATAACATCTAAACCCACCACAATTATAAAGTTCAAATGAAGTTGAAATGAAATGGAAGGCAATGAATGGTCCACATGAGACTTAGTGCCTTCATCATGGCCCGCAGTAGAAAAAGCACATCATAATTATTTCCCTGTCACCTTTTGGCATGTTACTTTCTCACGTGACTAATAAGCTTCCTTTGAACACATGTTTCTTTCAGGACATCTTCATCACTTTCTTTATCTGTCCATTGCGCTTTATGTAAATATCTTTCTGTTACATCGTATGTCCGGGGTCTCCAGGAATTTTCCTGTTTGTCTACTAATTATCCATGACTCACCTCCATGTGTTATGATTGGATCTGTGTAACAGTGAAGAATTCTCTTTGAAGAATCCGTTGACAAAGATTTGGTGTAATAAATATTTTCATTTTATTGAACACCCCAATCTGTTATCGTCTGCGCTTACACGGGGTAAAAAGCACGGCCGTCATTGGTCAACTGAGATGCTAAATAAACTGATTCTGTAATGCTTTGAATAAACCATACATTTGTTGTCTTTGCAATCTTTTACTCTTGAATTCTTCAACTTCGTGTTGATCACTTGATTGAATTTGATGTTACGTTGGTCTTTATGTCGCCATCTTCCTCAAATCTGTACCCGGGAGACACGCTCGCATAAACGTTCTCACATCCATCGTTTGAGACTTTTGATGTGTGGAACAACGTTATTTCCGCCGCACAAATAAATCACAAAAGTGCGAAGTCCGCCGCTCCGGTGTGGACTAAGAGTGACAGTGTATTGATACTTCTGTAGGTAGCTGGAAAGTTCGAAAAAAAAATGACAGGGGTAAAGGTTTCTTGCGACTTTGATCTATTCTAGTGCGATGCGACTAATTTCCGGTGAGTCTGAAAGACACAAATATGGGGAAATTATAGAGATCAAAACTAAACAAATAAAATATTTCGAATGCATAAAAAGGCAAGCTTTGTTAAACACCATGATAGAAGGGGAGGCTAATTGGCTTTTTTTCAGGGCTTCGCCATTTTAAGAGTACGGTACTAGCAGTTGTTTTCAGAACCATCGCTTCTCAAGGCTGCACTAAGCTGGCAGAAACTTGTTGTCCTTTTCAGGGCTTAGTATTTATCAACTTCTCTTGATCCGAGAGTTCTCTGTCTGTCTCTCTGTCTGTCTCTCTGTCTGTCTCTCTGTCTGTCTGTCTCTCTGTCTGCCTGCCTGTCTGCCCGTCCACTCATCCACCCGTCCACCTACCTTCCTATCTATCTCTTTCTTTTAACGGGTAATACGCTCTACCCGTGTAGTTCCCGGGGGTCTCTGATGAGATAAAGAAAGAGCAGGACAACTGCTTCCTTAGACAAGTCGTACAAGACGACTACTATGAGGTGGTTCAAGAGGCTGGCAACCTCATAATTTAAAACAAACTGCTACAGAGCGATGAGAGAAGCCCGAGACAGAACCCTAATTTCATGGGAGAAATAGATGCGTTTATATGAGAGCGACCAGAGAAGCCCGCGACAGGCTACCAAGTTTATGCCAGAAATAGATATTGTTTCACGAGAGCTATGAGAGAAGCTGAAATAGACCACCAACGTCATGAGATAAATAGATGTGATTATATGTGAACGACGAGAGAAGCTGAGATAGACCACTAACGTCATGAGATAAATATATGTGATTATATGTGAGTGATGAGAGAAGCTGACATAGACCACCAACGTCATGAGATAAATAGATGTGATTATGTGAAAGCGATGACAGAATTCCGATTCAAACTACCATAGAAGTGGTTACTGAGAGCGATGACAGAAACTGAGACCTACTACCAGCTTTATGAAATTAATAGATGTTATATTAGAGCGATTAGTGAAGCTCCAGACATCGCCAACTTTATAAAGCAAATAGATGTAGTTATATTAGAGCGATTAGTGAAACTCCAGATATCGCCAACTTTATAAAGCAAATAGATGTAGTTATATTAGAGCGATTAGTGAAACTCCAGATATCGCCAACTTTATAAAGCAAATAGATGTAGTTATATTAGAGCGATTAGTGAAACTCCAGATATCGCCAACTTTATAAAGCAAATAGATGTAGTTATATTAGAGCGATTAGTGAAACTCCAGATATCGCCAACTTTATAAAGCAAATAGATGTAGTTATATTAGAGCGATTAGTGAAGCTGCATGTTCTTGATTCTCGTAGCGTGTTCCCGTGTCGTGTGGTACAATTTAACTAGCTTTCTAAATTGGCCAAGAACGCTAATGTTGCTTTCGTCTTAGAGGTTATAGGTTTTATCTCCGAATAGCTGAGTTATTTTCTGGAACTGAGTAAGACAAACATTAAGAAAACCAGTTGATAGTATTACAAGCTGCTTGTAATCTGTAATCTCCAGGATAAGGACACAGATGGAGGAAAAAATGGAGAAGGCAATTGGAGAAAAACTTGACAGAGATAAAGAAAATACCTTGAACGGATGGAACTGGACAGACAGAGTTGGTATGTTTTTGCTGAAGGCCTCTGCAACATGGGGCGTTGAAAGGTGATGATGATGACGACGATGAAGGTATTGACTGTTGACGATGATGATGATGGTGTTGATGATAATGATGATGATGGTGAAGATGTACAAAATAAATGTAATGACACAAGTAGCCGACCTGTAATAAAAGGTTTAAATGAACTGTTACCAAATGCAAAAAAAAAAAAAAAAAATGTAATGATATTGGTAACCGAACTGTTATCAAATAAGTAACCGGACTAACCCAGTTGTAGCGTATCCGAGTATGCAATGTTGCTTGGG
This sequence comes from Oreohelix idahoensis, assembly GCA_024509875.1. Lineage (NCBI taxonomy): Eukaryota > Metazoa > Mollusca > Gastropoda > Stylommatophora > Oreohelicidae > Oreohelix > Oreohelix idahoensis. Next base: position 9,666 of record JAMPIV010002513.1, read on the forward strand.
ACAGCGAGTATCAAACATAATAAATAATTTAACGATATCTCTCTGTTATCTGCTGGAGGTCACGGACCTAGATCTGGCGTCTGCCGGCAAATCCATGCCATTATCTGTGGAGGGTTCAATGACAAACGAGATCAAGGAAAATATTATCGACGCACACCAACGGATCTCTGCCTTACTCTCTGCGGTATTATCTTCGTCGTCTTAAATCAGAAAGCTCTTCAAAGAATCGTCTATCTTAGACGTGTATCGATCCTTACGAATTCACAGTTTTGAAGACATTTGTGGTAGTCGAATCAAACAGATGGGATCGTCATTTTAAACACACGCAGTAATGACATCATTATCTTAGAGAACCAAACACTCAATTTTCGTCAACCTTATCATCAGCGGCCCTTTTCATCTACGGCCAAACGGGCTGTCACGGATTGCCTGCCCTGCTTTGCAGTAGTGGTAAAAAAATTACAAAAACTCAAGAGTATCCAAATGGGTCGTCAAAGGTGTCTACCTTCGCACAAGATTACTCTTGACAGAGATGTAGATAGAAGTACAATGACGCTTCTCTCCGAAGGGAGCATTCACAAGATAATTCAGAAGTCAAGAACCATGCAGCATAGCGCTGAGCAATGGTTAACTTATATCTGTCCGTCGCCTTTTGTGAAGGATTTAAGCAATGGTTTTTAGCCCGTTCAAGCTCCCAGCTGAGATAATTCAGCGAATTTCCTCTTATAATGGTATAGCTCTGTTTAGATGTAAATATATATCTATATATATGTATCTTATATATATATATATATATATATATATATATATATATATATATATATATATATATATATCTTTGTGATATATATATATATATATATATATATATATATATATATATATATATATATATATATAAGATATTCTGGCTCATACGTTTGCTTTCATATATATATAAAACTGAAGCGACTATAAATGTTTAGTTTTAAAACAACATGTAACAGTTTTAATAAGGAATTAGTCTTTAAAAGTTAAAATAAATATGGAAAATTTAGTGAAATTTTATATTGGAATCAAATTTTCTCTTGACGGATTTTCTCCTGACAGGCTTTCGCCTGTTAATAAGCACTTAGATTGTCTACGTGAGTCCTGCCGCTGTTGTATCGTCACTTTTCTGGTGATGCCGGCACTTCTTCGCCTAACTTGTCTTATGTAGGTGGTCAGTGTTGATTCCCTGCTCTCACAACTAAGGGCGTAGAAACGTCAGTCTTGCCGCTTCGTACTCGAACGATCTTATAGCTTCGTTCCACAATCTTTTGGACAAAATGGGAAACAAATGCCTCTGCTAAGTACATTTGTTTGAAGCACTCTGACAGGCTCACTTTTCCGTTGTTCACCCACCAATGTTAATCTCTCAGAAGAATTAAATTCTTGAGCACATAACGTAGCTCAATGTATGATTAAAATTCACCAATATTCTTCTGTGTATTAACTGGGAAATGTGTCTGGACAGCGTGAATAAAGATTTGTGCCTGAATTAACATTAACAAGTTACATAAATCTCACAAAATGATATGCTACACTTGAGGCATATATGATATAGTCATCCCTCATCACCGCTCCAGCCGGAGTCTGGGGTCACCTCTGCTGTCGGGTGTTCCCGCACGACTAGCAAGAAGAAATTACCAGCGCTTGCTCGAGTGGTTTATGAATATACTATTTTCATTTGTTGAGGTTGCTAGCCTCATAAATAACCACTTAGCAATGTGACGTACGTCTAGTTCAACAAGTGAATTTTCCCTGATATGATGGATGATTTAAAGGGACTTTAGCTTTTCATAACATTAGAATCCCTGAACATCAGTATTGTTGTAACTTTTCATCAACGAAGAGTATGCGGCACGAGATCAAAGACACTGGTGGAGATCTCAGGAAGGACGGGCTGCATGCTATCAAAGACAGTAGTGGTCCCTGAAACGATTTCGCATCTCGGTGTTAAACACGGAACCGATCGCAGCCAGAGCGAACGGGGAAAGCTGACGCAAGCAGCGAGCGAAGATACGAGAGGCCAGGGGCGGCTTCTCTCTTTGGTCTGGCGGTCAGATCCCCAAAATCCTTTCGAGATCAAAAAAGCTGTCAAGTTCTCATGTCCCACTCATCTTTCATTACATTTTAGATATATACCGAACATGAAGAAATGCATGTTATCACTCGCTGGCCAGAACTTAACAGAAGCCCTAGCTATATTTGAAATCTTGCTAGATTATCCCCCTGGATTTTATACATATTTGCAGGGAATTATATTCTGTGCAAAGCGATTGATCACCTTTTGCAATCCCAGCAATAACGAAATCTTTCAGAGTTTCCATACTCGGTTCTTAAACTTCCAGACAGTTTGATGAGACATTTTTTTAAAGTAAATCTTGTGGTGGTCCGGTGCGGCCTAGCTAACATAATTACATGAAAGAAAGCCTACCCATGATCATTTGATTATTATCATCAAATTAAATTACAATCTGTAAGATAAACTGGAAGATGAACAGTGCCAGTAGCGATAGTTTATATACTGCTCTATTGTGAGAGATTACCGATTTACCTGACTGTGACTGAGCCTAGTTTTTCCTCACTGGATTAAAAAAAAAACTTTACCGGTCAGTTGCTATCATCACGCAGTGAAGGCATATTGCCATCACCTCATTTTCACCCCTGTGTTGAACTGCGTCAGTGCCATCCCATAGACTCGTTTCTTTATAATAAAACACAAGAACTCTTAGAACTTCAAGTCCGCCGATAAGCGGGAATATTTGCTCTCAGTGAAACCTCGCATTATCTGGGGCGGGACATAGAAGGACTGGACAGTTGTCACACGTAAAGAGTTTAAGTACTGTGTATATCATGCTATGGATTGTCTGATGCTGAAATCGGTAAGTGTGTGGTGTATATGAGTGTGGATCCTCACAGTGTGCATGAATGACAGGAGATTAATTTTTTTGCAAAAACCATTTGTTAACTTGCCTACCGGGTAATACGTTTTCTGTATACCCGGCATTGTTCCTTTAGTGGGATAATTTGTTAACTCTGATAACAGTATTTTTTTGTCTACCACCATAACTAATATTGTAACACCTCTTTCAGAGTAATTAAATTCACTGTTGGGTTAAATTTCCTATGCTCCTGATAACTATCTATCTTGAGACTGGGTTTATCTTTGTCTAATACAAGCGGGAAGGGCTTAGTCGATACCAATCTTCTTCACCCCCTCCCTACCATTGTTATTTGCATTTTCCTGTACTTATGATAATTTTATGTAACACTTGATATTGTTTTTTTGTGATTTGATCTTTTAGGTTAATAAACATCATAAACTTATATCGGACTGTGTTGGAATACCCAAAAATCCCAAAATTCCCTATTTGTTTAATATATCTGTATCCACGTCGTCTGAGTGTTTGAAGCAACAAATCGGTGTGAGCGCAGACGTGTGTCTGGAAAAACTGGCAAATAATTGTTTGACCAGGAGAGTGGAAGAGAAGATTGAGAGAAACGATTTGTCGTAAATAAGTCTGTCTTTACTCTCCTCCAGCACTCTGTGGAGCATCATATTTAATCTATACATTTCTATCACTGAGTTTTCATCATCATTCTACACTCTAAACCGGACTATTATTTCTAGACTCTTTCTCTCAAAATAAATTTACGACAATATTTGGCTGGCTCGCCGGGATAATTTTGAGATACATTTGATGCACACATATTTGTGGGATGTTCTGCATCTTGAGCTACATTTGAGGCATTCGCATAGCCGGGATAAAGATATTTTGAGTCTGATCTAAGTTTGGGTCTAACTAGATAGAGTGTGAGTGATCTGTCTTTGTGATTTAGGGAAATAAATAAATAAGTAATTACACCCCTAGACAACGCTTTTTAGTATTTGGGTCGTCCACACAGCATATTTACAGGTTGTTTTCTTTCCACGGCAGTAGAAAGTACGGATAAACAAAAATAGTTGTTATTTAAATTATTCTCTGGCAGAGAAACATTACATTTTTCTTTATAAGATTTGCTGGGATTGCGTGATTGTTTTACAGTCACTAAAGGGTTTTTGAAGTTAAAAGAGTTGAGCTTAGCTAAAGACGCCTTGTTCTGACTTTTTAAGTCTAGTTAACATCGTCTCTTCTCATATAATTGACTTCAGGGGGAGTTTTTTTGTAGTGGAGAATTAAAAGTTCAGGGGAAAATTTTTTTTTTTTTTCCTTTAGATTGTTTTAATATAAATTTTTCTCTACTGTTAGTAAGAGCAGATTCTTTTCTAGTGTAACTTACCATTTTAGTGGCATAGTCGCTTGCGTTAAGAGTCTTAAGTGACAATAATAGCAGCGATAATTTAACACATTTAAGGTAGGAGGTAACTCAAGTAAATTTTTACTTTGGTTTTTCTCGTAGTGGTTCCGAGTTTCTTCCCCTTCTTGTTCCATCTTACTATTCTCTAGTCTTAGAAGCATCCAGTTCTTTGGTATGGCAGAGAGAATTAGGATAAGATCCATTTTGAGACAGGAGGCGACGGACTCAGGATTAGAAGGAGAAGCCGCGAACCTGTTTGTCAACAAATAACTTGAAAGATATGACGCGGACCAACAGAGAGAAGAAAAAGAGAAAAAGGAAGCGGAAGAGAGGGCACAAGCTAGGAAGAAAGAAGCGGACGATCGTCAATTGGAGCAGAAGAAAATTGAGGCAGAGATGGACGCCCGCAGCGAAAGAGAGAAGGAGAGACAACGCGAAGAGAGAGACAAGGAAAGACAGCATGAATTGGCGCTTAAGGCTTTAGAGAGTCGGGGCGCCTCTACTTCGAATAACGGAGAGCCGTCTTCGCCCCAGTCGCAGTCAATGGATCTCTCCAGGACTTAGTCTGCCCAATTAACTGCGATGTCTTTTGCTTTAGAGTCTTTTCCTAGTCCCAATGAGAAAATTGACAGCTATCTAGAAAAATTCGAGAGGCTCGCAAATCTGTATGGGTTGGAGAGTTCCCGCTGGGCACTTAAACTCTCAACGTCACTGAAAAGTACTGCTTATGACGTATATACAAAGCTGGGAACCAACCAACATGATTACGACATGCTGAAAAAGGCCTTGCTAGAGCGGTTTGAGATGATCGCCCGAAAATTTCTGCAAATGTTCAGAAACAGCCGGAAAGAGAGCACGGAAACATTCCCGCAGTTCTCTTCACGTCTCACGGGCTATTTGACAAAGTGCATTGAATTATCTGACCTACCTCTTACATATGAGGGACTACTTGAACTTGTTCTTGTGGAACAGATAAAGTCAACTTTGTCAAACGAAACCCGTAGATTTTTGGCTGAACAGGGCGCAGTCAGGCTTGAGGACATACTCAATAAGGCAGAACGCTATACCAATGCAATGGCCGAACTTCCCAGCACAAAACGTAAACCCACAGATGAGCCATCTCGTAAACAAAATCTAGAGCAGTCATCCTATTCCTCTAATTCCTCTCAGAATTATAACCAACGAGAAAATAATACCCAGAGACCTCCCCAGGAAAAATCGAAATTCTACAAAACCCGATACCCCCCTAACAACAATTCTGATCAACCCACCAAGCCTACGTGGCAGCGCGGCCACCAAGGTCAAGGAAAAGGGAAGACCCCTACACCAGGAACGTCTGATCAGGGCAAGCAGACCGGGCCTAACCGCGTTGGATGTTTGCATACAGCCTCGAAAGGTAGAGTCAATGTCAGTGATTCTCAACCTGAGGGGGACCGACCCTCAACTCGAGGAACTGTAATTTTGAATGGTACCTCAACCACTTGTCTCTTTGACACTGGATTAAGCTTTAGTTGTATTGTTGCTAGACATCAAGTCAAACCAGGTCAGGAGACAGAGGAAACCGTCAAACTTAGTGGAGTTTTCACGAGTGATGCACCCAGGACGCTTCCTATCGCACTGGTAGAAATACACTCTGATTTTGTCAGAGATGTTATTAAAGCGGCTATTATGGATGATCCTATCTACCCAGTTATCCTGGGATGTAAATATGTGTTTATTGGGAGACCAACGGAGCCGATTGTGGCAGCGGTAACCACAAGAGGGCAAGCCAAGAAGGAGAGGGAGCCTGCGCCAAATTTGTTGCCGAACGAATTGAAGGAGGCGCAACAAAAGGACCCTACTCTGGAGCTTTGCTTTAAAAAACTGCCCATGGCTAAGGACCCCAGACACAACGGAGACATCTTTTCTAAGGATGGCATATTGTATCGTAGAACGGGCAACCCGGACACGGGGAATAACCAGCTCCTAGTACCGACGCAGTACAGAAGCCAGATCTTAGAAATGGGGCACTCTCTTCCCTTTAGCGGACATATGGGACAAAACGCCACTATTCAGCGAATAAAAAACCACTATTGGTGGCCAGGAATGAACTCTGACATTATCAGGTACGTGAAATCCTGCGCCCAGTGCCAACGGGTAGCACCCAAGCACTTGACACCCCCAGTACCCATGGGGCAAATGCCAATAGTGGGTACTCCATTTGAACGGGTTGCTGTCGACATCATTGGACCCCTGGAAAGGACCAAAAGAAAGCACAGGTTCATCCTGACTTTAGTCGACACTTGCAAAATGTGGGCCGAAGCTATACCGCTAACATGCACAGATTCCAAGCATGTCGCATAAGCCCTTGTGCAAATCTTTACACGGTTGGGATTCCCTCAACAAGTTTTGACGGACAATGGATCCCAATTCCGTAGCCTGTTAATGGAGGAGATCTTTAAGATCTTGAGGGCCAAACATATCCACACAAGTCCCCACCATCCGGCCGGAAATGGACTCGTGGAACGTTTTAATGGTACCCTCACCACCATGTTACGTAAGCTTGGTCAGGAGAAACCGGAAGACTGGGACCTATATATATCGGCTGCCTTATTCGCCTACCGAGAGGCACCCCAAGCGTCTACGGGATTCGCGCCAGCTACACTTTTATTTGGTAGACCTATTAAGGGGCCACTACTAGCCTTACTTCGGTCCCTGACAGACCAAAAGGCTGACGAGACAGTCGTCTCTGCAAGCAAGTACGTATCTGAGCTCAAGGAAAGGCTAAAGCTAGGATGGGATCTAGCTACTACCAACCTTACAAAAGCCCGCGCTAAACATGCTAAAAGATACAAAAAAGCTGCAAAAGAGAGAGAACTAACACCAGGGGAGAAAGTTTTGTTGCTACTTCCAACCGGAAGCAATAAACTTCGCATCGGATGGCAAGGGCCGTTTACCGTCCTTAAAAAGATCTCACGTACCAATTACAAGATCTCCATCAAAGGAAAGGAGAAGGTCTTCCACGTAAATCTGCTAAAGAAATATTTGGAAAGACCGGTGCCATCCTCCGAGCATCTCCTGACCGTCGCCATAGCAACAGAAGACGAGGAAGATGATGATGGTTGCATGGAGTATCCATTGCAACCCACAGAATCCTTTAAAGATGTCAAGTTCGGCGACAATCTCTCACCAGAACAACAAACAGAAACCAGGGCTCTACTAAAACAGTACAGTGCAGTCTTAACGGATGTACCTGGTCGAACAAATCTCATCGAATTTGATATGAAATTAACAAACGAGACCCCTGTTCGAACCAGAGTTTACCCCATACCGTACGCTAAAGCTGATGCACTTCGCGGAGAAATAGACAAGCTGCGTCAAGCAGGAATTATCAGTGAGTCTACATCTCCTTACAGTTCCAGTGTAGTGCTGTTGCAGAAGCCTAATAAGGAAGTTCGGCTGTGTATAGATTACCGGCTGCTAAACGCTGTAACGGAATTCCAGCCCGAACCTCTCCAAACTGTTTCTGAGTTGTTCACCAAGCTCAGCAAAGCAAAGATTTTCTCCAAGATTGACCTCAGTAAAGGTTATTATCAGATACCAGTCAAGGAGGAAATTAAACCTTTGTTAGCTTTCAGCGCTAGTGAAGGACATTACACATTTAATGTGATGCCGTTCGGATTGCATAACGCACCAGGAGTGTTCACCAGGATGATGAGGAAACTTCTAGAACCTTTGCAAAGTCCCCATATCCATAATTTTATGGATGACATATTAATTGCATCGGAAACCTATGAAGAACATATTGCTACGGTTGCTATGCTCCTCAGGAGACTACAGGAAACGGGTCTCACAGCCAGACCTAGCAAATGTCTCATCGGGTTTGAACAGTTAGACTTCCTGGGGCATACTATTTCTCACGGATGCAGTTGGCCTATTAAGAAGAACGTGGAGAAAATAGCTGCAGCCAAAAGACCCCGAACGAAGAAAGACGTACGTTCCTTCCTATCATTATGTGCATATTATCAGAAATACATCCAGAACTTCAACGGACTGACAGCACCTCTGACTGACCTCACAAAGAAAGGTTGTCCTGATAAGGTCATATGGGATCAAAAGTGCAAACACGCGTACAGCACTTTGAAAGGACAGTTGTCTGCATACCCCATTTTGAGGCTGCCTGACCTCAAGAAAACTTTTGTACAGCGAGTCGACGCGTCATGTCAGGGCATTGGGTCAACACTGCTTCAAGCCGATGACAGTGACCCACACATGCTATTTCCAGTTGCCTATGGCAGTCGGAAATTAAATAAAGCTGAACGGAACTACAGCGTAGTCAAAAGAGATGGTCTCGCTCTGATTGACGGTATCAGACGCCATCATGAGTTTCTCTGTGGTACATCTTTCACGGTGCAAACAGACCACGCTCCGTTAGCATTTCTTAGTGCCAATAAAGAATTTAACGCAAGAATCATGCGTTGGGCGCTTCTTTTAAGCGTTTATTCTTTCAGAGTGGAATATATTCAGGGAAGACAGAATGTCGGGGCTGATTTCTTGAGTAGAAACTGGTCTACAGAGGAAGAAGAGCAAACTGAAGATACCACTCATCCTAAAATCACCAATCAGGTCACCTCCATTGTCAAAAAATTAAACATGAAAAATGGTTTCATGTCTAAAAGTGGGGACGATTGTGACGTACGTCTAGTTCGACAAGTGAATTTTCCCTGATATGATGGATGATTTAAAGGGACTTTAGCTTTTCATAACATTAGAATCCCTGAACATCAGTATTGTTGTAACTTTTCATCAACGAAGAGTATGCGGCACGAGATCAAAGACACTGGTGGAGATCTCAGGAAGGACGGGCGGCATGCTATCAAAGATAGTAGTGGTCCCTGAAACGATTTCGCATCTCGGTGTTAAACACGGAACCGATCGCAGCCAGAGCGAACGGGGAAAGCTGACGCAAGCAGCGAGCGAAGATACGAGAGGCCAGGGGCGGCTTCTCTCTTTGGTCTGGCGGTCAGATCCCCAAAATCCTTTCGAGATCAAAAAAGCTGTCAAGTTCTCATGTCCCACTCATCTTTCATTACATTTTAGATATATACCGAACATGAAGAAATGCATGTTATCACTCGCTGGCCAGAACTTAACAGAAGCCCTAGCTATATTTGAAATCTTGCTAGATTATCCCTCTGGATTTTATACATATTTGCAGGGAATTCTATTCTGTGCAAAGCGATTGATCACCTTTTGCAATCCCAGCAATAACGAAATCTTTCAGAGTTTCCATACTCGGTTCTTAAACTTCCAGACAGTTTGATGAGACATTTTTTTAAAGTAAATCTTGTGGTGGTCCGGTGCGGCCTAGCTAACATAATTACATGAAAGAAAGCCTACCCAAGATCATTTGATTATTATCATCAAATTAAATTACAATCTGTAAGATAAACTGGAAGATGAACAGTGCCAGTAGCGATAGTTTATATACTGCTCTATTGTGAGAGATTACCGATTTACCTGACTGTGACTGAGCCTAGTTTTTCCTCACTGGATTAAAAAAAAAACTTTACCGGTCAGTTGCTGTCATCACGCAGTGAAGGAATATTGCCATCACCTAGTTTTCATCCCTGTGTTGAACTGCGTCAGTGCCATCCCATAGACTCGTTTCTTTATAATAAAACACAAGAACTCTTAGAACTTCAAGTCCGGCGATAAGCGGGAATATTTGCTCTCAGTGAAACCTCGCATTATCTGGGGCGGGACATAGAAGGACTGGACAGTTGTCACACGTAAAGAGTTTAAGTACTGTGTATATCATGCTATGGATTGTCTGATGCTGAAATCGGTAAGTGTGTGGTGTATATGAGTGTGGATCCTCACAGTGTGCATGAATGACAGGAGATTAATTTTTTTGCAAAAACCATTTGTTAACTTGCCTACCGGGTAATACGTTTTCTGTATACCCGGCATTGTTCCTTTAGTGGGATAATTTGTTAACTCTGTTTCATCCCCCCCCCCCCACCTGTTTTTTTTTCTTTGCTTAGTAAAGGGAAGACACCAGTTGGGATAACAGTATTTTTTTGTCTACCACCATAACTAATATTGTAACACCTCTTTCAGAGTAATTAAATTCACTGTTGGGTTAAATTTCCTATGCTCCTGATAACTATCTATCTTGAGACTGGGTTTATCTTTGTCTAATACAAGCGGGAAGGGCTTAGTCGATACCAATCTTCTTCACCCCCTCCCTACCATTGTTATTTGCATTTTCCTGTACTTATGATAATTTTATGTAACACTTGATATTGTTTTTTTTGTGATTTGATCTTTTAGGTTAATAAACATCATAAATTTATATCGGACTGTGTTGGAATACCCAAAAAGCCCAAAATTCCCTATTTGTTTAATATAGCTGTGTCCACGTCGTCTGAGTGTTTGAAGCAACAAATCGGTGTGAGCGCAGACGTGTGTCTGGAAAAACTGGCAAATAATTGTTTGACCAGGAGAGTGGAAGAGAAGATTGAGAGAAACGATTTGTCGTAAATAAGTCTGTCTTTACTCTCCTCCAGCACTCTGTGGAGCATCATATTTAATCTATACATTTCTATCACTGAGTTTTCATCATCATTCTACACTCTAAACCGGACTACTATTTCTAGACTCTTTCTCTCAAAATAAATTTACGACAAGCAAGAAAAACATGTTAATTCACATTTGTAAAAGAAATGTTCATAACTTACCCTAAATTGGGTTATACAAAATCTCCTTGCACAGTTTTGAATGGACGCAGCTCTGTATTAGAGGCTGCGAAATCACTTTCGTCTGCGAAATTAGAGTTAATTCCTCTGATGAGGAGCCGCGGTAGCATAGTGGTTAGTGCACTGGCTTCCTAGCGCAGTGGTTTATGGTTCGATCCCCAGATGAGGTGGGATTTTTTTAGGCCACAAACGGCTCCTGGGTCGACCCAGCCTTAAATGGGTACCAGAGCAACTCTGGGAAGGTTAAGGCGGCCGGCGTGATGCTTACCACATCACCCGTAGTGGGCCGACGGTCAAGAAGATATGGGCCTAACACCATATTCCCAGTATGCCTCAATGGGCGTGTAACGGGATTCTTTACCTTTTACCTCTGATGACAGGTGTTCTGCGAAATCACTGGACCTGGGAAAACATTTGTTTAATTCCTCTATGACTTGTGATCAAATTCCTAGGTTCCAGTCCTGGTAATTGAACTCCTGGTCCTTAAGTTTACAGTCTTGTATTAAAAATGCGGGTTTACTTGTAAAAGCCAAAGTTTCCCAATACTGGATCTGTCACTGTTAATAATGGAATTCTAGGTCCGATCATTCTCATTCTGGCTTTTTGGAGTTGCTCGGTTAAAGTTGCGAAGCTGTCTGTTCTGTGTCTCTGAGTTCGCTAGATTATATTTCTCACTTTTCAGTTCAAATCACAGATTGTGTTTCCGCCGAATTTTCCAATGGAATTCATTGTATATTCCGGCTCTCACTTTAAACCAATCAAATCTCTCTAGCACTACGTGGGCTGGGGTGTTTCATTTTTAAAATCCCCTCGCGTCTTTTAAAATATTAATTGTAATATTCCACGCGTGATCTCTGTCTAATCCTGAGGTAATGTTTCCGGTGGCATCTTGTGTACAACTCATAAACACTATCTGTGAACGCATTTGATGTCCAGATGCTACCTATCGCCAATATTGTCTCTCCAGACAGATTATCGTGATAATTACTGTCGTGAAACGAGTGTAAGCCACTACTTGGTTAATCACTATATCGAAATACAGATTTGCTTCAACCAATCAACGATCACCGTTCACCAGTCTCTGAGACAGAATATATTATACTGTTCACGCAGTTCACGCAAGATGGCGGTGAAAAACTGAATAAAATTAGGCTGTATGAGCAAAAGACGAAACCGGAGGAAACCAATCAACTTGCTCCGCCAGGAACCAACCGAAAGCTTTCCTTAAGTATTTACCTGCCTATATAATCAGGCGGATTTAATGCTAACCACGCAACCCCGAACTTGACGCCAGAGATACTGACTGAAGAGGAAGAAGCTGTCACCTTGATTTGTTGCTTACCTGAGGGCATCGACCTGCAACCTATTTCACTAGTCGAGTCAAACTGGCCTTTTTTTAAATCTTGGAGGGTAAATATAAATTTACGATAACCTTTAGGAAAAGAGGCTTACAGCAGACCTGTATATATTTAATATATTTTGGTTCACTGATTGTATCTTGGGGAAATTTAGTATAATGATTGTATTTCCTATTATGATTGAATAGAGGAAGACTAATAGGACTCATACCTCAATCTATTGTCTCCTATAACTCAATCTATTGTCTCACACGACTTCAGTCTATTATCTCTGATAACTCCAAACTGCAATATAACCAAAACAGTCCTTGTTAGGACTCAATCTATTGTCTCATCTAACTCCAATCTATTGTCTCCTATAACTCCCACCTGATATATATAACCAAACAGTCCTCGTCGCATATATTCCTATCATAAGAACATAACGTTATTGTTAGGATATATGTTACCAGCTTGTATAGCACTCGTCAGAGAGCGCCTGGGATTATAGGGGGAAGGACATTGTTGTATCACACCTAGGTGTACATATTATTGGATTTATTCATGTATTGATTTATATTATGGGATGTATTCATGTATTAAATGTATTCATGTATTGAATCTATATTATTGAATGTATCCATGTATTAGTTTATCAGAAAGAATGCTTTGCAAGTAGACACCTGTCTTGTCTCGCTATTGCTAAATCATACTGAGCCATGTTGTCATTCATCCTACATGCATACATCTGAGACACGCTCATTTCACTCACACTAGAAATAGGTGGGCTTGAGGACAGAAATTAGCCCCTATTTTTGCTTTGTTACAGGTTTATTTGTGTCCTAAAAACCTGAGTTCGTATGTTCGAGTCAATCCCGCTGCCTGGAACTTCGCAGGAGCATAGAGATTGTACAGAAGCTACATCTTTAGTCCCCCTCAGTCTTGGGTGGGCTAAAGTAACGAGCCTCAGCAGGAGTTGTGTGAACCAAACTACGGAGAACAGAACTGTTTAAGAGAGATGAGTACACATTAGTACCATTTCTGTCAGCATTGTGAGCATAGAAACTGTCAGTGATGAGAAAGTGACTTAGCATAGCAAGAGACAAAATTAACAGCATAGCTGATAAGTTTTATATCCTTAATTAACAGCACAGCTGATATAATTTTTTTGTTCCTATAATTGGAAAACTTGTTGTAAAATATTTATACATATATATAATAAATATTTGTAAATCACATGTAAACTTACAATTCTATTACATCCCATTTTTTTTTTCAACATTCACCCTTCAGCACAAGAGTAGATAGTGTATATACTAAATAAATACTTAGGAAATTGTATTTGAAGACTTGTCAATTTTATCATTGATAAGCAAAATCTGTGTCCTTGGTTTTTTTTTTTAAATATCACAGTTAGTTACACAGCGGAGGTGGCGCTTTATGTCGGTCTCCTCTCTACTATTGTTTCGAGATCAGAACATTCACAGCCGTAACTAATTTGTGATACCAGTAGTTCTCTCAGACACTGGGACTTCACCATTTTCTGCAGAAATTCTATTTCTGTAATTTTCAGTACTATACTGATCCTACAGCCAAATAAAACCTCTCGCCACAATTACCTCGGGATGGTCCCGCTGAAGCGCTTATCTCCTGTCGTCTGTGGTCGTGCATTCCCCAGACAGTCACACAAAAGGATCGCTTGCCGCTCAGACAAACAATATGGTTTCCTCACACATACAGACCGCAACCCAGGTGTTAATTGCCTGATTGTCGCTGGCCCCGGAAATGAGTTATGCCAAAGTCGCTCAAAAGGTGGGGAGCCGGCTTTTCATGATAAGAATAACGCTCGCGGACCAGTGATAATGACTGGGTATTGTTACTATAATACCCCAGTTCACCCGGCGGAACGTAAATAAGTCTGAGGAGTGGTAAACAAGATGAAAACAGTCCCATAGCAGATACATCTGTAGGGGAGTGGAGTGTTAAAGACTTTCCTCAACTATATTCAGCATAGAGAGTAAAATAATGAATGAAAGGGCCTAAAAATTGCCAAATATGAAGCGGTCGGAGAAAAAATGAAGAAGAAATGATACTGCCGTAGGGCTGAAGGGGTGAAAGAGCCGATAAAAGAACACGTATAGACGTTTCGTCACACGGGCTTGCTGAAGGACATCTTCTGGTTAGGACAATAGCTGTGACAGGACCAGACCAGATACTCGTTTGCTCTCTTCCAGCAAAAGTTGCTACATGACATCAACGCTTGTCTGCAAACGTGTTACAGAGATTGATGGTATTAACGAGGAAAAGCTGTACTACCTAACCTACCTACTCACCCACCTACCTACCGACCTAATCACCTTCCTACCCACCCACTGCTGATGCCACTGTTGTTACTACTAATGCTACTGCTACTGCCACTGCAGATGCCACTGCTACTACAAATACTACTACTGATGGTGCTAATACTATTGCTCCTGGTGTCACCAATTGTACTACTACTACACCAACAATAACCACAACTACTTCTACTACTACAACAACAATAATCAGTACAACTACTACTATAACTACTACTACTACTACTACTACTGCTATTTTCACTTCTACCGCTACAAATGCTACCATTACTGTTGCTGCTTCTAATAGTATTCCATCTTCTACTACTACCACTACTACCATACCACTACTACCACTACCATAACTACTATTACTACCACTAGTACTACCACTACTACTACTACCACTAGTTCTAACACTACTACTATTGACACTATTACTACTACCACTACAAATACTACCACTAGTACTACCACTACTACTACTACCACTAGTACTACCACTAGTACTAACACTACTACTATCAATATTACTACTAAAACCACTACTACTACTACCACTACTACTACCACCACCACCACTACTACTACCACTACTACTACTACCACTACCTCCACTACTACTACTACCACCAGTACTACTACCACAACTACTACTGCTACCACTAGTACTACCACTAGTACTACCACAACTACTACTACTACTACAACTACTACTACTACAACTAGTACTACCACTACCACCACTATTACTACTACTAACACTACTACTACTACCACTAGTACTACCACTATTACTACTACCACTACTACTACTACCACTACTACTACTACAACTAGTACTACTTCTACTACAACTAGCACTACCACTACTACTACTACCACGACTACTACTACTACCACTAGTAATAACACTACTACTACTACCACTAGTACTAACATTACTTCTACTACCACTGGTACTACCACTACTACTACTACCACTAGTACTACCACTACTATTATTACCACTAATACTACTACAACTAGTACTACCACTACTACTACTAACACCTCTACAACTAGTACTACCACTACTACTACTACTACTACTAACACCTCTACAACTACAACTAGTACTACCACTACAACTACGACGACCACTACTATTTCTACCACTACTACTACTACCACTAGTACTAACACTACTACTACTACCACTAGTACTACCACTACTACTACTACCGCCACAACTCCTACTACAACTAGTAATACCACCACAACTCCTACTACAACTAGTACTACCACTACTACTACTAACAATACTATTACTACTACCACTACTACTACTACTACCACTACTACTAACACTACGACTACCACTACTTCTACTCCTATGACGACGAGTACAACAATCACAACTGCTACTTAACAGTTTTATTGTTCTTGCATGAAATGGCATTACTATTATAATAATTATTATTATGTAAATCATATTATTAGTATTATTAAATAACATTCTATAAATTATATAAATGTGACTATTATTATCATCATGATTTGATAATAATTTTGCAAGAATGGTTTGCCTCGTTTTCGCAAAGCGCGCCAAGTTCAACCTTACTAGACACAAGGGTCGTCGATTATATTAGGGTGCCTGAACAAATATAAAAGACCTTGTGGTCTAGAAACGATTGTCAGGCCTTCTGAGAGCTCAGTTGAGGCCCGGGCCATTTCACATTATTAAGCCTCATTTTAGTTAGGAAGAGAAGTAAAAAATTATTTTAACGTAAAGTCATGGAGGATTATGTATCCTAGGATGAGGTGTGCAAACCCACCCCCCCCCCCCCCCCCCTACTCTTTTCCAGTGTGAGACGGGACCTGGGCCAAATGACCCTTCTATCCCCCTCTCGCGTAAGGCTATTAGTTTGTTCCATATAAACAAAAAACCCGACTCAGGCAATCCTCATCAGACGAAAAGTAATAGACAGGTATATGGGTGTCCGATTGACATTTATAACACATAAGGAAGGGAAACCCGAGGCCTGTAAACAGTAAATAAATGGGACCCAAAGATGCAGCAATAGTGAATGCAGTCAGTGACCTATAACTTGACTGCTTGCATCAGGACCAGCGAACCAGAGCTGGTCAAGACCGTACTCCACCTCCACGTGGTGGTCCTGGAAACAGTCTGCAGCAGTGCAGTCTGGCTGAGCGAGTACGGATCGAAATGGGAAGGCAAACCCGGTCCCTAAAAAATGCCGTGCTGAAGTCGGATGTGTCGACCGAAAGGTGCAGATATCACAGCTACGGCGTAAACAAACACAACGCAACCACCGTCCTTTTCAGGACGAACGAGGAAGAAGAAGAAGAAGAAGTAAATAAATATTAGACAAACATAAAGGTATGTTTTCAGGCACTCGTAAGAAATAAAGAAGTAGAAAACTAGACAACAGAAAAACAACAGACGTGAGTGGCTTACCAAGGACTCGAACCCAGGACCCTCCGTGCGACAACCCCTCCTAGCTATGCAAGCGAATCACACTATCCTCCCTGCCATCTAGGCATCACTTGGCAGCAATATAGACAAGGAGGGACAGACAGCGATATCAAACTAACAATACAAAAAGCAAGAGGAGCTTTCATTGCATTGGGAAATATATGGAGATCAAGAGAAATCGGATCCAACACGAAAATAAGAATCTTCAACTCAAATGTGAAGTCAGTCCTATTGTATGGCTCTGAGACATGGAGAACAACAAAGACAACAACCAAAAAGCTACAGACTTTCATAAACGAGTGCCTGCGTAGAATAGAGGGATTAAAATGGTATGACAAGGTTACCAACGTGGAACTGAGGACAAGAACTAGACAAGTGCCAGTGGAACAAGAGCTGAGAAGAAGACGATGGCAACAAACACATGCCAAGTCCTCCTGTCCCGTACCATCCGCTCAAGTTCTTTCCATGTTTTCCTCATCATTTTCACCTCTGTATCCAACTCGCTTCTCCATGTGTTTTTTGGTCTACCTCTGCCTCTCTTTCCCTGTGGATTCCAGAACAAGGACTGCCTTGTAATGCTATCAACAGGTCTCCTCAATGTGTGTCCTATCCATCGCCAG
>JAMPIV010002513.1:30000-79299 GCA_024509875.1 Oreohelix idahoensis
GGAGCTGGGGCACTGCATGAAGGATGGCCGCCGACCGAGTAAAGTGGAAGCAGATTGTTGCTACTCTACAAGACGCCACCAGGCGTGATAGCCAATGACGGCTCTGACAGGAGGCGGCTAAGGGTCAAAGAAGAAGAAGATGTAGTAGAGCCCCTCCTGTCATCTGGAAGCGGCTCATGGACAATCATTAAACAAGCAAGAAAATCTGTGGAGGCCACAGAGATGTGGTTTTATATGAGATCATAAAGAAGACCATGGGCAGCTAAGATCTTCTTCTTCTTCCATCCTTAGCCATCAACCGGCAAAGCAGTATGTGGCCAGTACGCCTAGTGGCGTCTTAGGGCAACAACAAATTGATCAATCTGTCGCTGTTTCCACCACGCCTAGTGGCGTCTTTGTGGAACAAAAACAGACCAAACAATCTATCATTGTTTCCGTAATCAGATTGGTTGGCAAGCAGGTGATCAGCCCACTGTGCGGGCAGCTAAGATGAGTCCTGATAATGCCCTGACCTTCGTTCGGTAGAATGAAAAAAAAAAAACACACAAATAGTAATACGTCTTACTAAGAGAAAGGACAAGAAATACCTACGTTGCGGCCACAAGGCCTTCGTCAGGGACAGACAAACAAGGGACAGGAGGGAAAGAAAGGGAGAATTAAGTAGAGAACATGAAACTATAAAAATAAGAGAAAAAAACCACTCCATTATGTCGTCACATGTTGGAGAGCAAAGATGGCTGCCACTGAACCCAGGTTAGTGCGCCAAGTAAGCTTATTACTCATAAACGAAGGAAATGATCCACTTTCTACGGAACTATTATGAGATAACAAAACCTAGAACATATTGAGACAACAGGTTTGGTTTTGGTTTTGGTTTTAAGCACTATCTTCATTGCACACGGACAACTCCGTCAGTGCTCCGATTTCCTCCCTTAGATCACACAAAGAGGATCTCAGCACAGTGCACGAACTCCGTAACACCGGCGAGAATTCCAATGTGTGTATATAGGAATCACACATTCTATAAATATGTTTGTGGTGGGTAGGTTTCTAATTTTTAAATTTTTGCCAGGGCAGCGGCCTTATGGCCTACTCTTTACGATTTCCAACTGCCGTGGGATTTTTTTGTTCTGAAAAAAAATTCCACAAATTATATTCTCTCTACTAAGAATCGAAACTGGTACCTCTAGAATTGGAGGCGGACGCCATACCTCTTCGCCACTACGACCCCCCTCCCCCCCCGACCCCCACCCGCCTCCTTTTTGAGATAACTGAAAAAAATGAACGAAAAAAGAGAGAGAGAGAGAGAGAGAGAGAGAGAGAGGACACTGGACAGTATAACATCATGACATACAAAAAAATCAATAAAACAATTGATAAACACCAGAGCTACGGAGGGACATGATCTCCCACGCCATATGGCAATGTAAATGAAGGAGATGAAGCATTTTCACTACAAAATGGAAGATTAGACAATGAAATCGAACTGAAAACTGAACAGGCTAATCAATTGATGTATCAGGTAACTCCAGTTATGAAGTATCCAAACATCCGAACTATTACAAATGGACAGATTCAATATTTATATACCAAAGTTGCTGTACCGGTGTTAAAGCTGAGCACATACAAAAAATAGAACATCATCTAAGAAATGAAATGATTTAGAAAAACAGCAAACCAATCACGAAAGAGCCATGGATAAACTCATAAATGAAAGATAACATTTGGAAAGTACAGGGCGTCTCTAACGGCTTTGTGTAGTTGCAATCTTTCTTTAATAACGTCACTTCTATATAAGATATAAATAGTGTAGTTTTAATCTTTCTTTAATAGCGTCACTTCTATATAAGATATAAACATTGTAGTTTTAATCTTTCTTTAATAACGTCACTTCTATATAAGATATAAACAGTGTAGTTTGAATCTTTCTTTAATAACGTCACTTCTATATAAGATATAAACAGTGTAGTTTGAATCTTTCTTTAATAACGTCACTTCTATATAAGATATAAATAGTGTAGTTTTGATCTTTCTTTAATAACGTCACTTCTATATAAGATATAAATAGTGTAGTTTGGATCTTTGTTTAATAACGTCACTTCTATATAAGATATAAATAGTGTAAATTGAATCTTTCTTTAATAACGTCACTTCTATATAAGATATAAATAGTGTAGTTTGAATCTTTCTTTAATAACGTCACTTCTATATAAGATATAAATAGTGTAGTTTGGATCTTTCTTTAATAACGTCACTTCTATATAAGATATAAATAGTGTAGTTTGAATCTTTCTTTAATAACGTCACTTCTATATAAGGTATAAATAGTGTAGTTTGAATCTTTCTTTAATAACGTCACTTCTATATAAGATATAAACAGTGTAGTTTGAATCTTTCTTTAATAACGTCACTTCTATATAAGATATAAATTGTGTAGTTTGTATCTTTTTTAATAACGTCACTTCTATATAAGATATAAGCAGTGTAGTTTTAATCTTTCTTTAATAACGTCACTTCTATAAAAGATATAAATAGTGTAGTTTTAATCTTTCTTTAATAACGTCACTTCTATATAAGATATAAACAGTGTAGTTTTAATCTTTCTTTAATAGCGTCACTTCTATATTGTGACGTACGTCTAGTTTGACAAGTGAATTTTCCCTGATATGATGGATGATTTAAAGGGACCTTTAGCTTTTCATAACATTAGAACCCCTGAACATTTGTTGTAACTTTTCGTTTCGCCATAGCGAACCGACCGGGACTCATTTAGTATGCGGCACGAGATCAAAGAGACAGACTGAGGGATTTCAGGGGAGACTATCGGCGCTATCAAAGACAGTGGTGGTCCCTGAAACGATTTCGCATCTCGGTGTTAAGCACGGAACCGATCGCAGCCAGAGCGAACGGGGAAAGCTGACGCAAGCAGCGAGCGAAGATACGAGAGACCAGGGGCGGCTTCTCTTTTTGGATTTGGCGGTCAGATCCCCAAAGTTCATGAGATCAAAAAAGCTGTCAAAGTTCTCATGTCCCACTCAACTTACATTCCATGTTAGATAAATAGACCATGAAGAATAGACACTTCATCATTCGCTGGCCAGAACTTGATAGTAGCACTAGCGATATTTGAAATCTTGCTAGATTATCCCATGGATTTTCATTTTATTTGCAGTGAATTCTATTTCTGTGCAAAGCGGTAATATATATATTGTGTAAAGTGATCAGTGGTCTAGTTCATTCATTATATTTCATTGGATTTTGTGTTAATTTAAACCTATTAAATTAAACCGTCTCAATAGTTCCAGTTGTAAATATAATGATCTATCTATTATATTATTTCAAAAGATAATAGATGCTTAAATTAACTTTTAAAGTCGCGAAGGAATTTATAATTAATAAATTTAGTTAAGTCCTATATTTATAGATGTGTGATTTAACCACTAGAACTCGCGCAGTGTTTATTAAATACATAATTAAATACTTGAGTGTATAATAGGCTTAACGGGAAATTTATCGCGCGCTTAGAAGATTATTTGATTTTTAAAGTATGATTATGTTGTTATGGGTTTTCTATCTTTTTCTCTAGATTGATCACCTTTTGCAATCCCAGCAGTAACGAAATCTTTCAGAGTTTCCATACTCGGTTCTTAAACTTCCAGACAGTTTGATGAGACATTTTTTAAAGTAAATCTTGTGGTGGTCCGGTACGGCCTAGCTAACATAATTACATGAAAGAAAGCCTACCCAAGATCATTTGATTATTATCATCAAATTAAATCTGTAAGATAAACTGGAAGATGAACAGTGCCAGTAGCGATAGTTTATATACTGCTCTATTGTGAGAGATTACCGATTTACCTGAATGTGACCGAGCCTAGTTTTTTTCCTCACTGGATTAAAAACGTTCCCGGTCAGTAGCTATCATCACGCAGTGAAGGATTATACCATCACCTCATTTTTCACCCCTATGTCGAACTGCGTCAGTGCCATCCCATAGACTCGTTTCTTTATAATAAAACACAAGAACTCTTAGAACTTCAAGTCCGGCGATAAGCGGGAATATTTGCTCTCAGTGAATCCTCGCATTATCTGGGGCGGGACATAGAAGGACTAGACAGTTGTCATACGTCAAGAGTTAATTATTGTGTTTATCATTCTAAGGGATTGTCGGATGCTGCAACTCGGTAAGTGTGTGGTGTATATGAGTGTGGATCCTCACAGTGTGCATGAATGACAGGAGATTTAATTTTTTTTGCAACAAACCATTTGTTAACTTGCCTACCGGGTAATACGTTTTCTGTATACCCGGCATTGTTCCTTTAGTGGGATAATTTGTTAACTCTGTTTCATCCCCCCCCCCCTTTTTTTTCTTTGCTTAGTAAAGGGAAGACACCATTGGGATAACAGTAATTTTTGTCTACCACCATAACTAATATTGTAACACCTCTTTCAGAGTAATTAAATTCACTGTTGGGTTACATTACCTATGTTCCTGATAACCATCTATCTTGAGACTGGGTTTATCTTTGTCTAATAAGCGGGAAGGGCTTAGTCGATACCAATCTTCTTCACCCCTTCCAAATTTGTTATTTGCATTTGTGTACTTATGATAATTTATGTAATACCTGATATTTGTTAGTAATTGATGTTTAAGGTGAATAAAATCACATAAACTCATTTAGTTCTGTGTTGGAGATACCCAAAGCCCAATTTTTCCCCTATTCGTTTAATATAGTTTGTATCTACGTCGTCTGTGTGTTTGAAAACACCAAATCGGTATGCGCGCAGATGTGTGTCTGGAAAACTGGCAAATAATTGTTTGACCAGGAGAGTGGAAGAGAAGATTGAGAGAAACGATTTGTCGTAAATACGTTTGTCTTTAATCTCCTCCAGCACTCTGTGGAGCATCATATTTAATCTATACATTTATATCACTGAGTTTGCATCATCATTTTCACTCTAAACCGGACTACTATTTCTGGACTCTTTTCTCTCAAAATAAATTTACGACAATATTTGGCGTGCTCGCCGGGATAATTTTGAGATACATTTGATGCACACATATTTGTGGGCTGGTTCTGGGATCTTGAGCTACATTTGAGGCAATCGCATAGCCGGGTTAAAGATATTTTGAGTCTGATTTAGTCTGGGTCTAACTAGGTAGAGTGTGAATGATCTGTCTTTGTGAATTAGGGAAATAAATAAATAATTACACCCCTAGACAAACGTCCTTTAAGTATTTGGGTTGTCCACACAGCATATTTACAGGTTGTTTTCTCTCCACAGCAGTAGAAAGTACAGATAAACAAAAATATTTGCTATTATAATTATCCTCTGGCGGAGATAATTCAATTTCTTTCTTTGTAAGAGTTGCTGGGATTGCGTGATTGTTTTACAGTCACTAAAGGTTTTTGAAATTAACAAGAGTTGAGCTTAGCTAAAGACGGATTGTTCTGATTTTAAAAATTAAGTTAACAACGTCTCATCTCAATAATTGACTTTAGGGACGGAGTTTGTGGTCAGAGATTTAAAATTTAGGGGAATTTTTTTTTCCTTTTAAATTGTGTTAATATAAATTTTTCTCTACTGTTAGTAAAAGTAGATTCTTTTCCAGTGTAACTTACCATTTAGTGGCATAGTCGCTTGCGTTTAGAGCCTTAATTGCCAGATAATAGCAGCGATAAGTTTGCACAGTACAGGTAGGAGGTAACACAGGTCAATTTATACTTGCGTTTTTTCTCGTAGCGGTTCAGAGTTCCTCCCTTTCGCGTTGCTTCTTACTAGTTCTCTAGGCATACTTCATCTTATTCTTTAACAATGGCAGAGAGGATAAAGATGAGGTCCATCTTGAGGCTGGAAGCGAAAGAGGCAGGATTAGATGCAGAAGCTGCAAACGCGTTTATTAACCAGGAATTAGAAATAAATGACGCGGAGCAACAGAGAGCCGAAGCTGAGAGGAAGGCGGAGCAACAGAGAGCCGAAGCTGAGAGGAAGGCGGAGCAACAGAGAGCAGAAGCTGAGAGGAAGGAAGAGAAAGAAAGAACAGAGAGGAGAGAAGCCCAGGAGAGGGCAGATAAGAAAGAAGCGGAAGAACGTCTTTTGGAACAGAAGAAAATTGAAGCAGAGATGGAAACTCGCAGGGAGAGAGAGAGACAAGGAAAGACAGCATGAACTGGCGCTTAAGGCTCTAGAGAGTCGGGGCGCCTCTACTTCGACTAACGGAGAGCCGTCTTCGCCCCAGTCTCAATCAATGGACCTCTCCAGTACTCAATCTGCCCAATTAACTGCTATGTCGTTTTCTTTAGAATCTTTTCCTAGTCCTAACGAAAAAATTGACAGCTTCCTAGAAAAATTCGAGAGGCTGGCGAATCTTTATGGATTAGAGAGTACCCGCTGGGCGCTTAAACTCTCAATGTCACTGAAAGGCAATGCTTATGACGTGTACACAAAGCTGGGACCGAATCAACATGATTATGACCTGTTGAAGAAGGCCTTACTACAGCAGTTTGAGATGACTGCCCGAAAGTTTCTGCAGTTGTTCAGAAACAGCCGAAAAGAGAGCACGGAAACATTTCCCCAGTTCTCTTCACGTCTCACGGGTTATCTGACAAAGTGCATTGAATTATCTGACCTACCTCTTTCATATGAGGGACTCCTCGAACTTGTTCTTGTGGAGCAGATAAAATCCACTTTGTCGAATGAAACTCGTAGATTTTTGGCTGAACAGGGGCAGTCAGGCTTGAAGACATACTCAATAAAGCCGAACGCTATAGCAATGCAATGGCCGAACTTCCCAGCACTGAACGTAAACCCACAGATGAGCCATCTCGAAAACAGAATCTAGAGCATTCATCCTATTCTTCCAATTCCTCTCAACATTTTAACCAACGAGATAATAATACCCAGAAACCTCCCCAGGAAAAATCGAAATTCTACAAAACCCGATTACCCCCCCCCCCCCCAACAACAATTCTGATCAACCCAACAAGCCTACGTGGCAGCGCGGCCACCAAGGTCAAGGAAAAGTGAAGACCCCTACACCAGGAACGTCTGATCAGGGCAAACAAACCGGTGCAAACCGCATTGGATGTTTGCATACATCCTCGAAAGGTAGAGTCAATGTCAGTGATTCTCAACCTGAGGGGGACCGACCCTCAACTCGAGGAACTGTAATTTTGAATGGTACCTCAACTACTTGTCTCTTTGACACTGGATTAAGCTTTAGTTGTATTGTTGCTAGACACCTAGTCAAACCAGGTCAGGAGACAGAGGAAACCGTCAAACTTAGTGGAGTTTTCAGGAATGATGCACACATGACGCATCCTATCGCACTGGTAGAAATACACTCTGACTTCGTCAGAGGAGTTATTAAAGCGGCCATAATGGATGATCCGATCTACCCAGTTATCCTGGGATGTAGATATGTGTTCGTTGGGAGACCTAAGGAGCCGATTGTGGCAGCGGTAACCACAAGAGGGCAAGCCAAGAAGGAGAGGGAGCCTGCGCCAAATTTGTTGCCGAATGAACTGAAGGAGGCGCAACCAAAGGACCCTACTCTTGAGCTCTGTTTTAAAAAAACTGCCCATGGCTAAGGACCCCAGACACAACGGAGACATCTTTTCTAAGGATGGCGTATTGTATCGTAGAACGGGCAACCCGGACACGGGGAATAACCAGCTCCTAGTACCGACGCAGTACAGAAACCAGATCTTAGAAATGGGGCACTCTCTTCCCTTTAGCGGACATATGGGACAAAACGCCACTATTCAGCGAATAGAAAACCACTATTGGTGGCCAGGAATGAACTCTGACATTGTCAGGTATGTGAAATCCTGCGCCCATTGCCAACGGGTAGCACCCAAGCACTTGACACCCCCAGTACCTATGGGGCAAATGCCAATAGTAGGGACTCCATTTGAACGGGTTGCTGTCGACATTATTGGCCCCCTGGAAAAGACCAAAAGAAGGAACAGGTTCATCCTGACCTTAGTCGACACTTGCACTATGTGGGCCGAAGCCGTACCGCTACCATGCACTAATTCCAAGCATGTCGCAGAAGCCCTTGTGCAAATTTTTACACGGTTGGGATTCCCTCAACAAGTTTTGACGGACAATAGATCCCAATTCCGTAGCCTGTTAATGGAGGAGATCTTTAAGATCTTGAGGGCCAAACATATCCACACAAGTCCCTACCATCCGGCCGGAAATGGGCTCGTGGAACGTTTTAACGGTACCCTCACCATGATGTTACGTAAGCTGGGTCAGGAGAAACCGGAAGACTGGGACCAATATATATCGACTGCCTTATTCGCCTACCGAGAGGTACCCCAAGCGTCTACGGGTTTTGCGCCAGCTACACTTTTATTTGGCAGACCTATTAAGGGGCCACTAGAAGCCTTACTTCGGTCCCTGACAGACCAGAAGGCTGACGAGACAGTCGTCTCTGCAAGCAAGTATGTATCAGAACTTAAGGAAAGGCTAAAGCTAGGATGGGATCTAGCTACTACCAACCTTAAGAAAGCCCGCGCTAAAATTACTAAAAGATACAACAAAGCTGCAAAAGAGAGAGAACTACAACCAGGGGAGAAAGTCCTATTGCTATTTCCAACCGGAAGCAATAAACTTCGCATCGGATGGCAAGGACCGTTTACCGTCCTTAAAAAGATCTCACGTACCAACTACAAGATCTCCATCAAAGGAAAGGAGAAGGTCTTCCACATAAATCTGCTAAAGAAATATTTGGAAAGACCGGTGCCATCCTCCGAGCATCTCCTGGCTGTCGCCATAGCAACGGAAGACGAGGAAGATGATGATGGTTGCATGGAGTATCCACTGCAACCCACAGAATCCTTTAAAGATGTCAAGTTCGGCGACAATCTCTCACCGGAACAACAAACAGAAACCAGGGCTCTACTAAAACAGTACAGTGCAGTCTTAACGGATGTACCTGGTCGAACAAATCTCATTGAATTTGATATGAAATTAACAAACGAGACCCCTGTTCAAACCAGAGTTTACCCCATCCCGTACGCTAAAGCGGATGCACTTCGCGGAGAAATAGACAAGCTGCGTCAGGCAGGAATTATCAGTGAGTCTACATCTCCTTACAGCTCGAGTGTAGTGCTGTTGCAGAAGCCCAATAAGGAAGTTCGGCTGTGCGTTGATTACAGGTTGCTAAACGATGTAACGGAATTCCAGCCCGAACCTCTCCAAACTGTTTCTGAGTTGTTCACCAAGCTCAGCAAAGCTAAGATCTTCTCCAAGATTGACCTCAGTAAAGGTTATTATCAAATACCAGTCAAGGAGGAAATTAAACCTTTGTTAGCTTTCAGCACTAGCGAAGGACATTACACATTTAATGTAATGCCGTTCGGTTTGCATAACGCACCAGGAGTGTTCACCAGGATGATGAGGAAGCTTCTAGAACCTTTGCAAAGTCCCCATATCCATAATTTCATGGATGACATATTAATTGCATCGGAAATCTATGAAGAACATATGGCTACGGTTGCTATGCTCCTCAGGAGACTACAGGAAACGGGTCTCACAGCCAGACCTAGCAAATGTCTCATCGGGTTTGAACAGTTAGACTTCCTGGGGCACACTATTTCTCACGGATGCAGTTGGCCTATTAAGAAGAACGTGGAGAAAATAGTGGCAGCAAAAAGACCCCGAACAAGGAAAGACGTAAGATTCCTTCATATCGCTATGTGCATACTACCAGAAGTACATCCAGAACTTCAACGGACTGACGGCACCTCTGACTGACCTCACAAAGAAAGGTTGTCCTGATAAGGTCATATGGGATCAAAAGTGCGAACACGCGTATAGCACTTTGAAAGGACAGTTGTCTGCATACCCCATTTTGAGGTTGCCTGACCTCAAGAAACCTTTTGTACTGAGAGTCGACGCGTCAGGTCAGGGCACCGGGTCAACACTGCTTCAAGCCGATGACAGTGACCTGAACATGCTATTTCCAGTTGCCTATGGCAGTCGGAAATTAAATGAAGCGGAACGGAACTACAGCGTAGTTGAAAGGGAATGTCTTGCTCTGATTGACGGTATCAGACGCCATCATGAGTTTTTCTATGGTACATCTTTCACGGTGCAAACAGACCACGCTCCGTTAGCATTTCTTAGTGCCAATAAAGAATTTAACGCTAGGATCATGCGTTGGGCCCTCCTTTTAAGCGTTTATTCTTTCAAAGTGGAATATATTCCGGGAAGACAGAATGTCGGGGCTGATTTCCTGAGTAGAAACTGGTCTACAGAGGTAGAAGAGCAAACTGAAGATACCACACATCCTAAAATCACCAATCAGGTCACCTCCATTGTCAAAAAATGAAACATGAAAAATAGTTTCATGTCTAAAAGTGGGGACGATTGTGACGTACGTCTAGTTTGACAAGTGAATTTTCCCTGATATGATGGATGATTTAAAGGGACCTTTAGCTTTTCATAACATTAGAACCCCTGAACATTTGTTGTAACTTTTCGTTTCGCCAGAGCGAACCGACCGGGACTCATTTAGTATGCGGCACAAGATCAAAGAGACAGACTGAGGGATTTCAGGGGAGACTATCGGCGCTATCAAAGACAGTGGTGGTCCCTGAAACGATTTCGCATCTCGGTGTTAAGCACGGAACCGATCGCAGCCAGAGCGAACGGGGAAAGCTGACGCAAGCAGCGAGCGAAGATACGAGAGACCAGGGGGCGGCTTCTCTTTTTGGATTTGGCGGTCAGATCCCCCAAAGTTCATGAGATCAAAAAAGCTGTCAAAGTTCTCATGTCCCACTCAACTTACATTCCATGTTAGATAAATAGACCATAAAGAATAGACACTTCATCATTCGCTGGCCAGAACTTGATAGTAGCACTAGCGATATTTGAAATCTTGCTAGATTATCCCATGGATTTTCATTTTATTTGCAGTGAATTCTATTTCTGTGCAAAGCGGTAATATATATATTGTGTAAAGTGATCAGTGGTCTAGTTCATTCATTATATTTCATTGGATTTTGTGTTAATTTAAACCTATTAAATTAAACCGTCTCAATAGTTCCAGTTGTAAATATAATGATCTATCTATTATATTATTTTAAAAGATAATAGATGCTTAAATTAACTTTTAAAGTCGCGAAGGAATTTATAATTAATAAATTTAGTTAAGTCCTATATTTATAGATGTGTGATTTAACCACTAGAACTCGCGCAGTGTTTATTAAATACATAATTAAATACTTGAGTGTATAATAGGCTTAACGGGAAATTTATCGCGCGCTTAGAAGATTATTTGATTTTTAAAGTATGATTATGTTGTTATGGGTTTTCTATCTTTTTCTCTAGATTGATCACCTTTTGCAATCCCAGCAGTAACGAAATCTTTCAGAGTTTCCATACTCGGTTCTTAAACTTCCAGACAGTTTGATGAGACATTTTTTAAAGTAAATCTTGTGGTGGTCCGGTACGGCCTAGCTAACATAATTACATGAAAGAAAGCCTACCCAAGATCATTTGATTATTATCATCAAATTAAATCTGTAAGATAAACTGGAAGATGAACAGTGCCAGTAGCGATAGTTTATATACTGCTCTATTGTGAGAGATTACCGATTTACCTGAATGTGACCGAGCCTAGTTTTTCCTCACTGGATTAAAAACGTTCCCGGTCAGTGGCTATCATCACGCAGTGAAGGATTATACCATCACCTCATTTTTCACCCCTATGTCGAACTGCGTCAGTGCCATCCCATAGACTCGTTTCTTTATAATAAAACACAAGAACTCTTAGAACTTCAAGTCCGGCGATAAGCGGGAATATTTGCTCTCAGTGAATCCTCGCATTATCTGGGGCGGGACATAGAAGGACTAGACAGTTGTCATACGTCAAGAGTTAATTATTGTGTTTATCATTCTAAGGGATTGTCGGATGCTGCAACTCGGTAAGTGTGTGGTGTATATGAGTGTGGATCCTCACAGTGTGCATGAATGACAGGAGATTTAATTTTTTTTGCAACAAACCATTTGTTAACTTGCCTACCGGGTAATACGTTTTCTGTATACCCGGCATTGTTCCTTTAGTGGGATAATTTGTTAACTCTGTTTCATCCCCCCCCCCCTTTTTTTCTTTGCTTAGTAAAGGGAAGACACCATTGGGATAACAGTAATTTTTGTCTACCACCATAACTAATATTGTAACACCTCTTTCAGAGTAATTAAATTCACTGTTGGGTTACATTACCTATGTTCCTGATAACCATCTATCTTGAGACTGGGTTTATCTTTGTCTAATAAGCGGGAAGGGCTTAGTCGATACCAATCTTCTTCACCCCTTCCAAATTTGTTATTTGCATTTGTGTACTTATGATAATTTATGTAATACCTGATATTTGTTAGTAATTGATGTTTAAGGTGAATAAAATCACATAAACTCATTTAGTTCTGTGTTGGAGATACCCAAAGCCCAATTTTTCCCCTATTCGTTTAATATAGTTTGTATCTACGTCGTCTGTGTGTTTGAAAACACCAAATCGGTATGCGCGCAGATGTGTGTCTGGAAAACTGGCAAATAATTGTTTGACCAGGAGAGTGGAAGAGAAAATTGAGAGAAACGATTTGTCGTAAATACGTCTGTCTTTACTCTCCTCCAGCACTCTGTGGAGCATCATATTTAATCTATACATTTATATCACTGAGTTTGCATCATCATTTTCACTCTAAACCGGACTACTATTTCTAGACTCTTTTCTCTCAAAATAAATTTACGACATATATAAGATATAAACAATCTGAAAAACGAAAGAGTGGGAGTTTATTCCAGATTTAGCAAGAGTGTTAAAGCTTTCAACATGTTCGTCATTTTGTTGGATGTTGATTTTGTGTGTGTGCGGGTTTTTCCTTCTTGTGGCGAAGCACGTACCTTTCAACCTAGACTTTAGTCATTTGGTTATATCGGATGGCGATTTGCCATTTAAACATAAGTGAACTCTGTTAACTGAAGTGATGAGTTGATAAACACTAAGCCTTGAAAAGGACTTATAGCATCTATCAACAAGCATGAAGTACCCTGAGAAGGACTGCTAGCCCGACCATCGTTGATAGACTAGTCCTGAAAAGGACTAACATTATCAATATGCTAGCATATAGCCTTAAAAAGGACTTGTCCTGAAAAGAACTCGCCAGCTATACCAACACTTGCCGTACTTCCTCAGTGTTCAGCCAACAGAGTTATTTTCCAAAAAGCACACAGACATTCACATTAGAAGAACTTCAAAATCGCGTTCCGTTCTGTATCCCAGATTGCAAACATGATAAAAATTAACATTCTCACAATTAAATTTCCTCAATTTTGAATATATTCGGACTACTTCCGACTTCCGGCCAAGATGGCTGCTTAATTTTCATCGTTACAAGTTTTCTGCATTTTTGTAGACACCAATCAAGTACAGATCAGCCATATAGTGTAGCAGAACTGCAAGGAGATCGAGAAAGAAACCAAAAGGTAGGATAGCAGCCCCCATATAAATGCATGCTGAAGCGGATGCACTGGGCTGCAAGGCGTGTAACATAGTGCAACGCAAACCAACTTTCAATGACTGGTGCTAATATGACTCGACGAGGTGGTGATCGACACAAGAGGACCCACCAGGTGGGAGGAGTGCCAGATCCCTTGCCTCGACAGGGTTCACACAAAGATACTGCTGGTCGCCTACCTCAGCATCGTGCAGTCAAGACCCGGTATACGTACTGGTCACAATAGGTTAAGGTACCATCTATCTATATCACAAGTACAGGACTGGTCCAACAGATCTCTACTCCCGTGGCACCAGCCCCATGACAGCTGAACATCTGCTTTATTCCTGCCCAACGTACAACAGTTAACGGAGTGGCATATGACAACAACCCACTTCTCTCAACGAAAAACTGTTTGTAGATGTCAGGTACCTTCAGCTGACTACTGCCTTTATTAGAGTCATTAATGTAGAAGTCTGAGGGTGAACGAGATGTCAGGAACCTTAAGCTGACTACTACCTTTATTAGTCATTCATTTAGAAGTCTGAGGGCGAATGAAGGAGAAGAATATATTCCCCCCTTTTTCATTAAAAAAAATTGTTTATTCTTATATAGAAGTGAGGTGATTAAAGATTCAAACTGCTCAAGGACTTTAGGGACACCCTGTATTGTGAAGAAATATATTAATAAACAAAGCGTAAGCTTATGTATGTTGTTAGTGGTGACTAATATGAGGTTGTGCATGAGACTGGAAACCTTATCATTAAAATACTTTGCTACAGAAACCAATACTGCAAGAGCCTGTGAATGTTTAGATACTGATCTCCTGCAACGGGATGGGCGACAGCGGAGGCTCCTTGTTCCATAGGGAGTGAAGATAGAAATGAACGAATGAATGGAAGTATAAGATGGACTGGATACCTTGTTTGAATGGAAGTATAAGATGGACTGGATACCTTGTTTGAATGGAAGTATAAGATGGACTGGTTACCTTGTTTGAATGGAAGTATAAGATGGACTGGTTAACTTGTGTGAATGGAAGTATAAGATGGACTGGATACCTTGTTTGAATGGAAGTATAAGATGGACTGGTTACTTTGTTTGAATGGAAGTATAAGATGGACTGGTTACCTTGTTTGAATGGAAGTATAAGATGAACTGGTTACCTTGTTTGAATGGAAGTATAAGATGGACTGGTTACCTTGTTTGAATGGAAGTATAAGATGGACTGGTTAACTTGTGTGAATGGAAGTATAAGATGGACTGGATGCCTTATTTGACTGGAAGTATAAGATGGACTGGATACCTTATTTGAATGGAAGTATAAGATGGACTGGATGCCTTGTTTGAATGGAAGTATAAGATGGACTGCATACCTTGTTTGAATGGAAGTATAAGATGGACTGGTTACCTTGTTTGAATGGAAGTATAAGATGGACTGGTTACCTTGTTTGAATGGAAGTATAAGATGGACTGGTTACCTTGTTTGAATGGAAGTATAAGATGGACTGGTTACCTTGTTTGAATGGAAATATAAGATGGACTGGTTACCTTGTTTGAATGGAAGTATAAGATGGACTGGTTACCTTGTTTGAATGGAAGTATAAGATGGACTGGTTACCTTGTTTGAATGGAAGTATAAGATGGACTGGTTGGAACCAGATGGACTGGTTACCATGTTTGAATGGAAGTATAAGATGGACTGGTTACCTTGTTTGAGTGGCAGTATAAGATGGACTGGATAGCTTGTTTGAATGGTAGTATAAGATGGACTGTATACCTTGTTTGGATGGAAGGATAAGATGGACTGGTTACCTTGTTTGAATGGAAGTATAAGATGGACTGGTTACCTTGTTTGAATGGAAGTATAAGATGGACTGGATACCTTGTTTGAATGGAAGTATAAGATGGACTGGATACCTTGTTTGAATGGAAGTATAAGATGGACTGGATACCTTGTTTGAATGGAAGTATAAGATGGACTGGATACCTTGTTTGAATGGAAGTATAAGATGGACTGGATACCTTGTTTGAATGAAGTAAGATATGATACCTTGTTTGAATGGAAGTATAAGATGGACTGGATACCTTGTTTGAATGGAAGTATAAGATGGACTGGATACCTTGTTTGAATGGAAGTATAAGATGGACTGGATACCTTGTTTGAATGGAAGTATAAGATGGACTGGATACCTTGTTTGAATGAAAAGTTAAAGGTAGCCCCCACAGTAGATACTGCCGTAGGGGCGGGAGTGTTAGACACTACTCTACTAGGTTCAGCTTCAAGAGGTGGCGTGACCAGTTCCCGTTCACGCCGCCTTTGCCTTCCATAACTCAAGAACAGTGTCAGGCGTTTACAGATGGGTAGACTGGAACGGGTCGCTACTAGGTTTTTAACTCGGAACCCGAAAACTTTGCCGCGAGAGGCAAGAACTCAAACCACTCTGACAATCGGATGTTCTGTTTGAATGAACCTCAATCAACAAGCAGTTCGGGTTTTTAATTTAGAATGGCAGGGATCAGACAAAAGATTTTAGCTCGCGATAAAATTTATGGAAGTCGTTACAGATATCTTTACAGAAACACAACATGACAGAACACTAAGCTGCAACATGTGCGCTGGGTCGGATTAAGACAATCGACTCTACCAGTACCCAGGGCTGTGGAGTCTGAGTCGTGTATTCTATGGTTTTTTTTTATAGGAGTCGGAGTCGGTAAAAAATGTCCGGACTCCGACTACGAATTTTAGACCATATGGCTAGTAATAAACTGTAGTCGGATTGTCGTAGATTTTTTTATAGGGGAATTATGATCAATTAT
Source organism: Oreohelix idahoensis (assembly GCA_024509875.1). Classification (NCBI taxonomy): domain Eukaryota; kingdom Metazoa; phylum Mollusca; class Gastropoda; order Stylommatophora; family Oreohelicidae; genus Oreohelix; species Oreohelix idahoensis. The sequence goes on from JAMPIV010002513.1 coordinate 46,333, forward strand.
GGTCCCGTCTGGATAGATCTGGAACAGGTGATAGCTCAGTGGGAGATAATGTAAAGAAATAGATTTTTCACGAGTGAAATGGTGAAAGGTAAAGTCTGTCCCTGGATTTGAGAGATAATCTATCCAGCCTATCGGTTACGACTGAGATTCTTAGATCAGACAGTTTTCATATATATATATATACTGTATATATATATATATATATATATATATATATATATATATATATATGTATATATATATATATATATATATATATATATATATATATATATATATATATATATATATATATATATATATAACCACTCACAACTACACACACACAGATAAGTGAAGACAGACGCACAGACGTGAAAACTATATCAATGGAATAGGGATCTTTTGGGACAAGCTGACCAACACACGTAAATAAAGTTTATGTAAATTTTATTTATCATAAAGAACTTCACAACAGCAATATTTTTGAATATCAAAATCAAATACACATAAACATAAGTTAATGAATTAATTAAAGAGTTAGACTCATAGGTGTAATCCTCCCTCCCTCTGTTGAGACAAGATACCGTTAGACGAAAATTATTAACCCCAAAGAGTCAAAGATTTATACGCTATGGTCTAGTATTTCCCTCTACAGTAAAGAACAGAGTTATACGTTAACCTCTTCTTGAAAAGGGACAGCATTAGCAGAAACTTGCATAAGAAATACACAAAAATGAGTACATGGATTTCGACAAGATATAAATGATAATTATTCATTCATCATTTCTCTCTTCTCCGACAATCGTGGCCACGAGCATTCTTTCTTACCTAACTACTTGTGTTGTATCTTCTGGGACAATCTTTAGGACATACACACACAGCAAATCCAGTGTTATTTTTGGCAAAGGGAACCCCAGCTCCTCAAAGACAGGTTAACTTCAATTCTCCGGGTACCGTTTCCTTTGTTAGGTTTTATTTAGGATTAACTGTTTATGTCACATTAAATTTGTACAGGTAAGAAATTTAACAGCGCTCACAGTGTCAATAGCTTGAGGTTTCCAGTACATAGAAATGACAGGTTGGTAACTTCTCTCAATATAAAATTCTTGGTCACATCACAACTGGTCAAATGTCGGGAAATGGAAATGTTTGTTAAGTCAGCGCAACGGGCTGACTGTAAATGAAATTGGATAAGAAATCTGGATCTATATGCCCAGTTACAAAGTCACTCTTAATGTTCTTTGGGTTTTTTTATTATGTCTCTTTTTGGGTGTAAACACAATATATATATATATATATATATATATATATATATATATATATATATATAATATATATAATATATATATATATATATATATATATATATATATATATATATATATATATATATATATAATATATATATATATATAAATATATATATATATAATTTTATATATATATATAGATATATATATATATATATATATATATATATATATATATATATATATATATATATATATATATATATATATATATATATATATATATATATATATATATATATATATATATATATATATATATATATATATATATATATATATATATATATATATATACCCCAGCATTCTAACTCAATTTATCCAGTACCGCCACGGATTCAGAAGACATCCAGCTATATGTATATATATCTGAAATCAAAGGGAATGTTACACTATACACCGAAACCAGACTCTCTGCTAGATTTAGCACCTACGTTTAGATCTTGAGGAATACGTTAAATCAAAGCCATTTTTCTTGCTAGAACCGAAACCCAGACTCTCTCTGTTGCGTACGGACTCGCTTGAGATCCGGCGTAACGTAATTTGCTAATCAGTGCAAATTTTACACGTCTCTGCTCGTATTGCCTTCTAGCGAGCAATGTCTTTAGATCTGGCAATTCGCCGTGTTCAATTACCTTTCTAGCAAACGGATTTACAAGGAAGGTAATAGAAATTTTCTGCCCCTTGGTTCCAAATTATCTGCTCTTAGATCGCTGTCTGGTCTATTACCACGATTTTCAATCGCTGGCGTTAATAATTACAGCTCAACGTAGCTAATAGGTCTGTTCGTGAACATTCATCAAAGGAAATAGCGAACAGCAATAAAATATGCGTGCTAAAATAGAAAAAGAGACAGATCTCTGAGTATAGGAGGGTTTTATGTTAACAAACGTGCGTAGGTGAAAGAAAGGTAAAAGAAAAGTGTAGATAATGAAATAGATATATGAAAGCTATTATCATAATATGTCACACAGAGTCGGTAAAAAATGTCCGGACTCCGACTACGAATTTTAGACCATATGACTAGTAATGAACTGTAATCGGAGTTGGTAAAAAACGTCCGGACTCCGAATTTTAGACCATATGACTAGTAATAAACTGTAATCGGAGTTGGTAAAAAATTTCCGGACTCCGACTACGAATTTTAGACCATATGACTAGTAATAAACTGTAGGCGGAGTTGGTAAAAAATGTCCGGACTCCAACTACACATTTTAGATCACATGACTAGTAATAAACTGTAATCGGAGTTGGTAAAAAAACGTCCGGACTCCGAATTTTAGACCATATGACTAGTAATAAACTGTAATCGGAGTTGGTAAAAAATTTCCGGACTCCGACTACGAATTTTAGACCATATGACTAGTAATAAACTGTAATCGGAGTTGGTAAAAAAAACGTCCGGACTCCGAATTTTAGACCATATGACTAGTAATAAACTGTAATCGGAGTTGGTAAAAAATGTCCGGACTCCGACTACGAATTTTAGACCATATGACTAGTAATAAACTGTAGTCGGAGATGGTAAAAAAATGTCCGGACTCCAACTAGAAATTTTAGACCATATGACTAGTAATAAACTGTAATCGGAGTTGGTAAAAAAACGTCCGGACTCCGAATTTTAGACCATATGACTAGTAATAAACTGTAATCGGAGTTGGTAAAAAAACGTCCGGACTCCGAATTTTAGACCATATGACTAGTAATAAACTGTAGTCGGAGTTGGTAAAAAAATTTCGGGACTCCAACTAGAAATTTTAGACCATATGACTAGTAATAAACTGTAATCGGAGTTGGTAAAAAATGTCCGGACACCGACTCCGAATTTTAGACCATATGACTAGTAATAAACTGTAGTCGGAGTTGGTACAAAATGTCCGGACTCCGACTATGAATTTTAGACCATATGACTAGTAATAAACTGTAGTCGGAGTTGGACTTCTAAAATGTCGGGAGTCGGAGTCGGAAAATTTGTTGGCCGACTACCACAACCCTGCCTGCACCGTTTCACGGAATAAAAAGTAGAAAATAGAAGTAGAAAGACACATCTTCTACAAACAACAGAGACCGGCTTACATATTTACTTTTCCTTCCCCTTATTAAATGTTTGTTTCCCATTTGCTTCCCGACCTATTTTTATTTCATAAGTGTATTTGTATTTTTGACATCGAGAAAGTCGAAATTGCCACGCATTCATGTCTCGTACCATCTGTTCAAGACCTTACCGTGTCTTCTTTGTCCCCCAAATATCTATTTCCTATTCTCTTGTACCTGTCCTTTTCTATTTCCATATATTTCTCTTAATCTTTTTTCTATCTTTTTGGCTTTAAATTACCACCGGATACGGTAGCCGTTTCTATATAACTATGTCTTTCTTCTTTCTCATCACCTTCTTCATTAAGATCATCATGAAACGCTCAAAATAATCGCTGTCATCATATTTATTACAAACAACTGCAAATTTATGCACCCCGATTTCCTTTCCCACAACCTCGTAGAGAACTTTTGACTACCTCCGACTGTATGAGATCTGCCACAAAGGGATGTAACCATTTTCCCAGGACACGTCAAGGATTCTGTGATGACCCTACCTTGCCTGCGAGTGACCACATATGACCCTTAGAGATTGACCATCGCTTCCTGGACTTAGCGTTAGCTCGAGGTAACGGTCAATGTCAGAATTCAAGTTCTCTTGGTGATTGGGCCGTACAGCAGATGTCTGCGACAAGCGTCGGCTCTGTTTTTGTTTTTAACTTTCCTGTCTTAGTTTGATTCGTCTTAAGTGCTTTGTCAGTAATAAAGTTGATTTAAATTTTTGTTTAGAATTTTCTCACTGCTCTCTTTCTTTGCCGGAATATGAATGAATGAATGAATTGATAATAACAGTTTAAATAATACCAATAATAACATTTTACATAATAATAATAATGTATATTCTAATAATGTTATTTAATAAAATAAAAAAAATAAAAAAACAATAAACAGTAGTAATGTTAGTGCTGGTTTTGGTAGTATTAGCAGATGTAGATGTAGATGTAGTAGAAGGGAAAAAAGTAGTAATAAAAGTAGAAGTTGTAGTAATAAAAACAACAGCAGCAGAAGTATTTGTTGTAAAAGTAGTGTCGCAGCAGATGAAGTAGTAGTATCAACAGCAGTAGTAGAAGTAGTAGTGACAGCAGGAGCAGTTGTGGTAACAACTGCTGCAGCAGCAGCAGAAAAAATAGTAGTGACAGCAGTACAGCAGTAGTAGAAGTTACAGCAGCAGAAGTAGTAGTTGTTGCTGTTGTAAAAGATGCAGTAGTAGTTTTTTTTTTTTTTCGTACGCCCGCTAATACTCGAGGCGAAATCTCAGGTTATTATTTTTTTAATGTCCAACCTGACATTGATTTTTACGTGAGTATCCTATTTTCTTGTACAGAGACAAGTGTCCCTCGCCATTCAGGCATATACTCGCCGTTTTCGGAGGTACCCATTAGAGCTGGGTCGGCTCAGGAGCCGCCAGTCCCTGGTCGACGACACTCCTTCAAATGTTCTCGCCAGGTCTCGAGTTAATCCAGTCCAAATCCCGGTAGACGAAAAATCCTCAAATGCCGTCGCCCGGGTTTGATCCTGAATCACCCGGTCGCCAGAGCGGTGTTGTAACCACTACGCTAGCGCGGCTCCTGCAGTAGTAGTAATGATGGCGGCGGTTGTGTTATTAGCAGTAATTAAAGCAGAATCATTATAGTATTAGTAACAGCACTGTTACTGATGAACTGTGAACACCAAAACGTCCCGTGTTTCTAGTGTATTGTACATTTGTTAAACTGAGCCCATACAATTTTCTGTTTTTTAAATGTATATATTACTTCAAATAAAGAGGGGAAACCCGAGGCCTGTAAATAAACTAATAAATAATACACAAAGGTATATTTCAGGCACTCGTGAGAAATAAAGAAATAGAAAATTAGACAGCAGAAAAAACCACTGAAGTGATAGGCTTACCGGGGACTCGAACCCAGGACCTTCCGAACAACATCACAACCTAGCTACGGAAGCGAATCGTTATATATTACTTCCCTTTGTTTTAACTATGTCTGTGTTTACTAAGTACCTACGTGTTTTTCAAGGACGCCATAATAAAGAAACGTAACTGAAACCAGAAACAAATGAACAACATGGTTGCATCTCCCGTCACATAGTAACGAGAATCGGAGTTCAAATGCTTTCCCAGGACATTCGATAACCCAGTATAACCTCAGGATGACACAAGATGGCCATGTCTAACCTCTGAGACGTTTAGTCAACGGTCATCCTTAGCCTGAACTGTCGCGTCTATTGTTGATGTGGGGGTCATCTCTGGCCATCCTTTAGTCAGAGACACAATCGTTAACCAGAGGAAAAGGTGTTAAAAAAAATCTTCCTACCTGTTGAACTTGAAGAATCCGGTCTTCAGATTTCTGCGTCTGCTGGCACGGAATTTGTGAAGCAGATCAGTGTCTCCAGCAGACGTGATTTTGGCCTTGACTGAGAAGACAACAAAAAAAAAACAAAGAGAAGGCAGGTTAATAGATTGTGAGAACCGACAAACTCTAGGTCTCGATTCTGCTATTTGGTTACATGCGCATATTTCTCAATCTGCCACGGCTGTAAAGTGGTTTCCTTGGGTTAACTTTTAACCAGACAACAAGGCAGTTTATATTTGGAAATGCGCCGTAATTTAACCGACGGACCTTGAATCAAGGGTAAACTAAGCTCGTCTCGCCAAAAGCAGGCAATATTTCTTTGTCTTGTCTTTTCTTTTCTTTTCATTTTTTATTTTTATTTGCCAACTTGTATTTTTTATTTTTTATTTTCTTCTGCATTTGAATTAGTCCTCACGTTGTCTTTATTATTTTCGTCCATTTGTCCCCGACAAAGGCCTTGTGATCGTTACGTAGGCTGTTTCTTTGTTCTCTTTCTAAGTAAGGCATTAGTTCCCAGAGGTATCTGAAGTGACAAAGAAAGAAAAGACCTACTGATCCCTCAGGGATGGCACCAACTCAATACCCTTTAGCTCCCCTAGAACATGCCAAGTTCTCCTGTCATGTGACAACAGCTTAAGTTCTTTCCATATCTTCCTCACCATTTTCACTTCTGTCTCCATGTTTCTTCTCCATGTGTTGTTTTCGTCAACCTCTGCCTCTCTTTCTCTGTGGATTCCAGACCGAGTACTGCCTGGTAATGCTATTAACAGGTTTCCTCAATGCGTGTCGTGTCAACTGCCAGCGTCTTCTTCTCATTTCTTGGCCCCCCCCCCCCACATACATACATAAATACATGCATGCATGCATGCATGCATGCATGCATGCATGCATGCATGCATGCATACATACATACATATATACATACATACATACATACATACATACATACATACATACATACACACACACACTCACACACACATACATACATACATACATACATACATACATACATACATACATACATACATACATACATACATACATACATACATACATACATACATACATACATACATACATACATACACACATACATACATACACACATACATACATACATACATACATACACACATACATACATACATACATACATACATACATACATACATACATACATACATACATACATACATACATACGTGTTTTCCGGTCTGATTGTTTCGATTGAAATGAAACACAGTGAGACGTGTTCTTCAATGTTACCCTAGCAAGTCGCCAACGTCATTAGGGCTAGGATTAAGGTTAGGGTTTTGGGTTAGATTTAGGATACTTAAATCTAACCCTAACACTAAACCCTTTTTACTGCGTTTCTGAATTCTTTTTAAGGTTGGATCAAACAGACGGCCCACTATTTTTCATTTCAGCCAATTATTTCCCTTGGACATATTACAAGTGATGACGAATTACAGCCCTTTAATAGAAGCAGGCAAAAATAAATAAATTAACCTATCTCAAAACTATACATATTTCGTTCAGAATCGATAAAATGACTTCCATGCAAGATCCCTAGTCGTTTAAAACGGGCTGCAGATGCTGAAAAATTAAGATATTAACTTTAATTCCCCCCCCCCCCCTTTTTACCCTAAACACCCCCCCCCCCCCCCTTCCCCAAAAAAATTGTTTTGACGGGTTCACTTGCTCGTAGAATAATTAACGCGTTCCTGAAACTCTAGAATCAAATAAATAAATAAATAAATAATGTTTTTAATAGACACTATTTATATAGAATTGCCCAACGTCTTCTGTAGATAATCCCTAACATTTGAAAGAACAAAGAAGGCAGTTTTAAAACATAAGCGCGAAACACAAAGGAAAAGAAAATCTCTCTATTGTCGTGTGTTTGTCCTTGGCGAAGACCGTTTAGTCGTAACGTAGGCTGTTACTTGTGTCCTTTGTCTTAGTAAAACTTGTACTGCCTAATATCTTTCACATACAGTTAGTTTATCAAGGTCTTGCTGCAGTCTATACTCATTTTCTTTTTTAACGTCCTGTAAACAGTTTCTTTTCTTCTCCTCCTTCTTCTCGTCTTCCTCCTTCTTCTCCTCCTCCTTCTTCTCCTCCTCCTTCTTCTCCTCCTCCTCTTTCTCGTCTTGCTCCTTCTCCTCCTCCTCCTCCTTCTTCTTCTCCTTTTTCTCGTCCTCCTCCTTCTTCTTCTTCTCCTCCTTCTTCTCTTCCTCCTTTTTCTCCTCCTCCTCCTTCTTCTTCTCCTCCTCCTTCTCGTCTTGCTTCTCCTTCTCCTCCTTCTTCTTCTCCTCCTCCTTCTCGTCTTTCTTCTCCTTCTCCTCCTTCTTCTTCTCCTCCTCCTTCTCGTCTTGCTTCTCCTTCTCCTCCTCCTTCTTCTCCTCCTTCTTCTTCTCCTCCTTTTTCTCTTTCTTTTCCTTCTTCTCATTCTTCTGCTTCTTCTTCTCCTCTTCCTGTTTCTTCTTCTCCTCCTTCTTCTCCTTCTTTCTTTTCCTTCTCCTCCTTTCTTCTCCTTCTCCTCCTTCTTCATTTTTCTTTCTTCTTCTCACTCTTCTCATCCTTCTTCTTCTCCTTTGTCTTCTCCTTTTTCTTTTTCTTCATCTCCTCCTTCTTCTCCTCCTCCTTTCTTCTCCTTCTTCTTTTCCTCCTCCTGTTTATTCTTTTCTTCCTTTCTCCTCCTTCTCCTCCTCCTTCCTCTTCATTTTTCTTCTTATTCTCATCGTTCTCCTTTTTTCTTCTTCTCCTTCTCCTCCTCTTCCTTCTTCTCGTCCTTCTTCTCCTTTTTCTTCTCCTCCTTCTCCTCCTTCTTCTTCTTATCCTTCTTCTCAGATTTCTTCTCCTTTTTCAATCAGTCAGTTCCCTTAAGCTCACCAAGGACCATAGGCCTTCAACAAACACATGACAAGTCTTCCTGTTCTGTGCCATCCGCTCAAGTTCTTTCCGTGTTTTCCTCATCATTTTCACCTCTGTATCCAGTTCTCTTCTCCATGTGTTTTTTTGGTCTACCTCTGCCTCTCTTTCTCTTGGGATTCCAGAACAAGGACTGCTTTGTAATGCTATCAACAGGTTTCCTAAATGTGTGTCCTATCCATCTCCTTTGTCTTCTTCTCATCTCTTGTTCCACTGTCACTTGTCTGGTTCTTGTCATCAATTCCACATTTGTGACTTCTCCTTTTTCTTCTTTTCCTCCTCCTTCTTCATCTCCTCCTTTTTCTCCTTTTTCTCCTTTTTCTTCTTCTCCTCCTGTCTTCTCCTTCTTCTTCTTCTCTTCCTTCTTATCTTCTTTCTTTTCGTTTTTCTCCTTTTTCTCCACCTCCTCCTCCTTTCTCTTTCTTCTTTTCCTCCTTCTCTTCCTCCTTTTTCTCCTTCCTTTCCTCCTTCTCCTTCTTTTCCTGTTCATCTTCTCTTTCCTCTCCTTTTCTTTCTTCTTTCATTCCTTCTCATCATTCTCCTGCTCCTCCTCCTCCTCCTCCTTCACGTCCCTCTCCTTCTCCTTCTTTTTCTTCTTATTCTTCTTTTTTCTTCTTCTTCATCTCCTCCTTTCTCCCCCTTCTTCTTCTCCTTCTTCTTAACCTTCTTATCCTCTTTCTCCTTTTTCTTCTTGTATTTCTTCTCCTCCTTTCTCGTTTTCTTCTCCTCTTTTCTTCTCCTACTTTTTCTCCACCTTCTCTTCTTCCTTTCTTCTCCTTCTCATCCTCCTCCTTCTTCTTCTCCTCCTTTTTCTTCTCCTTATCCTCTTTTTTCTCCTTCCTTTTCTCCATCTCCTTCCTTTCCTGCTCATCCTTCCTGTTCTTCTCATCCATCCTTTCCTGCTCATCCTCCTCCTCCTTCTCCTCCTTCATCCTTCTCCTTCTCCTCCTTCTCCTTCTCTTTCTTCCCCCTCTCTTCCTCCTCCTTCTACTTCTCCTTCTTTTTTTACTTCTTTTCCTTCTTCTCCTTCAAATATCATCCTTACCGACATTAGACAATCACGTCTCAACAGCTATTTAGGAAGAGTTTTGTTTTGCAGAAGTTGCGTCGATTTGTGACTATACAGAGATATGTATAACACGACGGTAGTTTCCCCATGCCTTCCGCCTGTATGCACACGGTAAAAAAGTAGACCCATAACAGTTGCTGCCGCTGGAAAGTGATGTGTTAGAGACTTAATTAAACTAGATCTACGCTTTATGAGGTGGGGTGACGGTTCCCTTTCTCGCTGCTTTCGCCTTTCCTAAATTAGGAGCAGCGTCAGGCACCCATTTACATCTGGATACACGGAGGCTTGACGCTACCTGGTTTCGAACTCGATAACTGATTATTGAGATGCAAGTGCCCTAACCCCCTTTGTCAAGTGACGTTCACGAATCCTGTATATTCCTCTAATATGTGGCTAAAATGATTTAGCCTCAGAGCAAAGGGAAGGGGAGAGGGGAAGTTTAGCACACCAATTTCGCCGGCTGTTCGCAAGTAAATCATTAGAGGTGTTTTACACCAGGTAGTTTCCATTCACAACTACTTAATCTCGCCAATATAACTCAATTATTTTCTATAAAAAGTCAGTAAACCAATTTCCCTTTGATAAGTCTCTTTATAACCACTATATTTTCTACAAAGACTCCATTATCACCTATTTCATTTCTACATTAAGTTATGAAATTGATCACGTTTATGCTTGTTCGATCCCAATGTCAGATTTAAAGTCACTCAGGCAATAGTGATTTGAATACCGAACTATGATTTTTACCTAAGTACTGAACTCAAAGCAATTGGCCTCCAAATTACAGTATGTGGAAAAGATATCAATGGATATAAAAGAAACGAAAGGAAAGGCTGAATTAACCTGGCCAAACACCAGATGTAGGGCGCCGCTAAATCCCAGCATCTGGATGTTCCCAACTTTCATAAACAGGATTCGAGATGCCCAAGGTTCTACTGTTCTGGTGGCACCTTGCCCCATGCACACTAGTTGCAGGTACCAAAGTCCCTCTCCACGAACAAGTAATAACAATGACAATATTAATAATAATAATAATAATAATAATAATAATAATAATACTTCTTTAAGGGAAAAAAAGAAAGAAAAAAAATAAAGAAAACAAACTGTCAAAACGATTTAATGCTTAATAAATAAACACAGACATAACATGAACCAAAAGAAACAACTTATTTAAGCAACACAAAAAAAAAAAAAAAATCACTTTTAACTAACACTAAGGTAATAAAAACCAATAAAGTACTACAAACAACACGAGACATGTGACAACTATCTACTAAAAAATGTAGTATAGTGTAGTCAAGAAGTCAGCAAAGAACAAATTCCAATGTACGTTTTTGTTTAAATTTTAGAATCTGACTAAACAGCTTGATGATCTGGATATTGCAGATGACTTGGCTCTTCTGTTCCATAACCATAATCAGATGCAAGACAAAATAAAAATACTTGATAAGAGGTCACAACAAGTAGGTCTGAAAATACACAGGGAAAAGACAAAGATTATGAGAATTAATGCAAGAAATGATAACAAGGTCGAACTTCAAGAAACACCACTAAAATCGTACACATATCTTGGCAGCAATATAGACAAAGTTGGAGGGACAGATAATGCTATCAAAATAAGAATCCAAAGAGCAAGAGGAGCTTTCATTGCATTGGTAAACATACGTAGAACAAGAGTAATCAAGTCCAACACGAAAATAAGAATCTTCAACTCAAATGTCAGCTCAGTCCTATTGTATGGCTCTGAAACATGGAGAACAACAAAAACAACAACCAAAAAGCTACAGACTTTCATAAACGGGTGCTTGTGCAGAATACAATGATTGAAATGGTATGACAAAGTCACAAATGTGGAATTGATGACAAGAGCCAGACAAGTGCCAGTGGAACAAGAGTTGAGAAGAAGACGCTGGCGATGGATAATAGGACACACATTGAGGAAACCTGTGGATAGCATTACAAGGCAGTCCTTGTTCTGGGAAAGAGAGGCAGAGGTAGACCAAAACACACATGGAGAAGAGAGCTAGATACAGAAGTGAAAATGATGAGGAAAACATGGAAAGACCTTGAGCGGATGGCACGTGACAGGAGGACTTGGCATGTGTTTGTTGAAGGCCTATGCTCCTTGGGGAGCTAAAGGTTATTGATTGATTGATTGAAATTTTGCCTCCTTTTGGTAAGGCGCGCCGCCTTCAACCTTAGACACTGGGCCTGTCGGTTATATTAGGGCGCACGTTAAAATATTAAAGATCAATTAGGTGGAAAGGGTACACAAGTGTTTCTTAACATTTTGAAGGTCCCGCATCTTAAGAATCCTCGCACCCCTTTACAGTATTTTAAGATGCCTCGCACACCATTATCCTGTAGCTCACAATATGTGCCAAAAATGAGAAATGAGATACAATTATGTTTTGAGAAAATGTTTATTTACAAAATGTGACTAAGATTCGGTATTGAATTCACGTTGTCAATGTTCTATTTTGTACAAATACATTTGAGTTCTGTGTATTATATAATGTTAATGATGATTCGCCTTCTAAATTATCTGTCATGTCTCGCACCCCCTAAAAGTAGGTGCACCCCCAGAGGGTGCATGCATCCTTGGTTAAGAAGCACTGAGGTAGACCAAGATGGTGGAGGAGCGGATGCAAATGATCATCTGATGCTAGTTCGCTCTCTACACATTTCTTCAACAAACAAACAAAAAAATAACCTAAAAGATTGAATGATGGAAGAAAATGTTACTTTCATTCAATTAAGCAAACAGTATGTTTGCTTGTTTTTACACTTCTGGCATGGAACAACAGAACTTCACAAGCATATTAATAGAATGTGAATATCATCTTCAATACAATGATTGTAACATCTTCTTTGATCCTTGATCCTTAGCCGCCGACTGTCAAAGCCGTCAGTGGTCATCACGCCTAGTGACGTCTTGTAGGGCAGCAACAAACTGCTTCCACTTTACTCGGTCGGTGGTCATTCTTCGTACAGTGCCCCAGCTCTGGTTCATTCTTTGCATATCGACCGCCACAGTTCTCCGCCAAGTTGTTTTTGGTCGGCTTCTCTTTCGCTTTCCTTCAGGGGTCCATAGCATAACTGTTCTTATGATGGCATCATGGTCTCTTCTGAGGACGTGGCCAACCCAACCTTAGCGTCTGCCAGCTATGATGGTGTGCATGTCCTCTTGGTTGCTCCGAGTAAGCAGTTCTTTGGTCAGTGATGGTATTCATCCAAAAGATTAGGAGAATTTTGCTTATGCAGATTGTATGGAAAGAGGACAATTTTGAAATTTCCTTCTCTGTTACTCTGCAGAATTCCACACCATAGAGAAGCACAGAAAGCGCACAACTCTCATATAATCTTAATTTGGTGTTTGTGCCGGACTGAGAGGACTTCCAGATATTGTTTAGACTAGCATATGCTGTTCTCGCTTTATTCATTCTCGCTTTATTCATTCTGTGAATGTTGATGTCTTATTGTTTGCTTGAAACACTGAGCTCCTACCGGACTCTGGGTGTTCAGAATATTTGGAATTTAGAATGAATAATTACATCAACAAAGCGGCTACTAAACGATGTCCTTCCTACAATTCCATCAACAGAGCGGCTACTAGACGATGTCCTTCCTACAATACCATCAACAGAGCGGCTATTAGACGATGTCCTTCCTACAATACCATCAACAGAGCGGCTATTAGACGATGTCCTTCCTACAATACCATCAGCAGAGCGGCTACTGGACGATGTCCTTTCCACAATACCATCAACAGTTCGGCTACTGGACGATCTCCTTCCTATAATTCCATCAACAGAGCGGGTACTGGGCGATGTCCTTCCTACAATTCCATCAACAGAGCGGTTACTGGACGATGTCCTTCGTGCAATTCCATTAACACATCGGCTACTGGACGATGTATTTCCTACAATTCCATTAACACATCGGCTACTGGACGATGTCTTTCTTACAATTACGTCAACAGAGCGGCTACTGGACGATGTCCTTCTTACAATTTCATCAACAGAGCGGCTACTGGACGATGTCTTTCTTACAATTACGTCAACAGAGCGGCTACTGGACGATGTCTTTCTTACAATTACGTCAACAGAGCGGCTACTGGACGATGTCCTTCTTACAATTACGTCAACAGAGCGGCTTCTGTGCGATGTTCTTCGTACAATTCCATCAACAGAACGGTGGAAAATTCAAACTACATGATATTTTACTTCATTTCAAAGACATTCTTTGAATTTGCTTGCCAATCACATACATGCACTTTTGTCGCTGTTATTTGTGGCTACAGATGTCTTCATATGACTTTTAAAGCTACATTTAGATACAGTACTGCTGGAAGGGGAGGGAGGTGTTACAGACTTCACTTTACTAGGTCCAGCTTTGATAGGTCGGGGTGACAAGTTCCCTGTCTAGCTGCCTTTGCCTTGCCTAGCTCAAGAGCAGAGGCAAGTGCCAATTTACAGCTCGGTAGAATGGAGAGTGACGCCACCGTGTTTTGAACCCGATACCCTTGCCGCGAGACGCCAGAGCTCTAACCACGTCAATCGGACGTTAATTTATAAAAGCATGTATGCTTATGTAAATATATATGTGTATGTGTGTATATTATGGAGCATTACTATTTATGTATGTGTGCAATAATAAATGAGTTCTTATTTTTTTTATTACCGCCTACAGTCCACGCAATGTTCAAATCTTTTATTCGGTAACCAATGACAGACTTTCAGGCACACACACGCGCGCGCACACACACAATGCAATGACGTTGGTCATTTGCTATTTTACGAGAAAATGAAAAACCTTCAGAACTCTTCGAAAATTTTAGCAAACATCAACTTTTGACACTGCCAACCATTTCAATACCGAAAAATGCCCAATGTTTTGATAATTCTAGAAAAATTACTGATTCACAAATGGTCTCGCTTATGGCCCAGCCAAGGCAAGATGAAGCGAATACAAAATGTTAAAAATGACAATTCTGTATTCTGACAATGGCACGCTTCATCGTATTGTTTCGTTTTTTTTTTTTTTTTTTAGAAAATCCAAGCAACATATAACGTGTTTTGTTACGTGCATATTCAGATTTCACCCGTGTGTTACCGGGGCCCGAAAGGGGAGCAAAGAATAGTAACACTGTTCCCTGCCATGCATGTCGTAGAAAGCGACTAAGGAGGGTTGGGCATAGGGCTGGTTACCCCATCCTGTAAAAAAATTTAAACCACAAAAAACTTCATATTCAGATTTCTTCTTTACCCTTAATTTAGGTACAAAGATAAAAGTAGTCCCATTGCAGATATTGCCTTAGGGGAGTGAAGTGTTATAGACTTAACTATACTAGATATCAGCTTTATGAGGTCGGGGTGACCAGTTACGTTGCATGCTGTCTTTACCTTCATTAACTCGAAGTCAAAGTCAGGTACTCACTCATTTACAGTTGAGTAGATTGAAGCTTGACGCTACCAGGTTTTGATCCGGTAACTTTACCGAGAGAGGCTAGCGCTCTAACCACTTAACCAATCGGACGCTCAGTCTAGGTTAAAAAAAAAAGGGTAAAGGTAGTCCCATAGCAGATACTGTCGTAGGGAGTAGAGTGTTCGAGACTTCACCATACTAGGTCCAGCATCCAGAGGTGGGGGGGTGACCAGTTCGCTTCCTCGCTGCCTTGTCCTTCCCTAACTCAAAGTCAGGTACCCATTTACAGCTGGGTAGACTGTAGCGTGTCGGTACCGTGATTTGAACCCAGCATCTTTGCCGCGAGAGACCAGCGCTCTAACCACCCTGCCAATCGGACGCTCAGTCTAGGTGCGTGTATAAATTTCTGTAATGTGTGGAAACAGAAGTTTCTACAAAAGGCTTTACAAGTGTTAGTGGCTATTTGTCTGTAGGTAGCTTTAAAAAATAAAAATAAAAAAAAAAGGTAAAGAATGGCCATTGATGCAAATTGGGAATATGGTGTTAGACCCATATTGTCTTGACCATCGGCACACTAGGGGTGATGTGGTCAGCATCACGCCGGCCGCCTTAACCTTCCCAGAGTTGCTCTGGTACCCATTTCTTGAGGATGGGTCGACCCCAGAGCCGTATGTGGTCTAAAAAATCCCACCTCAACTGGGGATCGAACCATGGACCACCGAGCTAGGAAGCCAGTACACTAAACACTGCGCTACCGCGGCTTTTTAAAGCTACAATTATATTTTTACGTTTATTTGTGGCTACTGGTGTCTATAGGTAGCTTTTTAAAGCTACAATTATATTTTTACGTTTATTTGTGGCTACTGGTGTCTATAGGTAGCTTTTTAAAGCTACAATTATATTTTTACGTTTACGGTATTTGTGGTTACTGGTGTCTATAGGTAGCTTTTAAAGCTACAATTATATTTTTACGTTTATTTGTGGCTACTGGTGTCTATAGGTAGCTTTTAAAGCTACAATTTTATTTTTACATTTATTTGTGGCTACTGGTGTCTATAGGTAGCTTTTAAAGCTACAGTTATGTTTTTCCTGTTATTTGTGGCTATTGATATTTGTAGGTAGCTTTTAAAGCTACCATTACATTTTTACTATTATTTGTGGCTACTATTTCTATATGTAGCTTTTAAAGTTACAATTATGTTTTTGCTGTTGTTTGTGGCTACTGATGTTTGTTGGTGCCTTTTAAAGCTACAATTATATTTTTACTGTTATTTGTGGCTGCTGGTTTCTATATGTAGCTTTTTTTTAATTAAAGCTATAATTATGTTTTTGCTGTTATTTGTGGCTACTGATGTTTGTTGGTGCCTTTTAAAGCTACAATTATATTTTTACTGTTATTTGTTGCTACTGGTTTCTATATGTAGCCTTTTAAAGCTATAATTATGTTTTTTTTTCTGTTATTTGCGGCTACTGATGTTTATTGGTGACTTTTAAATCTACATTTAGGCTTATCACTGTTATTTGTGGCTATTGACTTAGGCTTTGCTGTTATGTGCTACACATAAAATAATAACAGCAAAAATTTAAATGTAGCTTTAAAAGTCATCTACAAACATCAGTAGCTACTACTGATGTTTGTAGATGACATTTTAAAGCTGCATTTAGATTTTTGCTGTTATTATGTTTGGCCACTGATGTCTTTATATTCTTCTTCCTTCTTCCTCGTTCGTCCTGAAAAGGACGTTGGTTGCGTTGTGCCCGTTTACAGCGAAGCTGCGGTATTAGCGCCTTTCGGCCGACACATCCGACTTCCACACGGCATTTTTTGTGGACCGGGTTTGCCTTCCCTCTTCGATCCCTAATCCTCAGCCAGACTGCAGTGGTGCAGCCTGTTTCCAGGACCACCACGTGGAGATGGAGTAGGGTCTTGGTCAGCTCTGGTTCGCTGACCCTGACGCAAGCAGTCAAGCTATGGGTCTCTTACTGTATTCCTCACTTTTGATGCGTCTTGGGTCCCATGTCTTTATATGACTTTTAAAGCTACGTTAAAAGTCCTTGTTGTTATTTGAGGCCACTAGTGGTCTATGGTTCGATCCCCAGATGAGGTGGGATTTTTTTAGGCCGCAAACGGCTCCTGGGTCGACCCAGCCCCAACTGGGTAACAGAGCAACTCTGGGAAGGTTAAGGCGGCCGGCGTGATGTTTGACCACGTCACCCCTAGTATGCCGATGGTCAATAAAATATAGGCCTAACACCATATTCCCAATATGCCTCAATGGGCGTGTAACGGGATCCTTTACCTTTTTTTACTGGTGGCTTAATGTGACTTTTAAAGCTACACTTATATTGTTTTTATTGTTATTTGTGACTTTTAAAGCTACATTTAGGTTTTGCTGTTATTTGTGGCTATTGTTGTCCGTAGGTAAATTTTAAAGCTACATTTAGACTTTTTGCTACTGTTTGTGGCTACTGATGTTTGTTGGTGGCTTTAAAGCAAAGAATGATATTTTTGCTGTTATTTGTGGTAACTGATATTTGTTGGCAACTTTTAAAGCTACATTTAGGTATTTGTTGTTGTTATTTGTGGCTACTGGTGTCCACAGCTTCTTTTTTCAAAGGAAGTGTTCCAAGCAAACATTTGAAGATAAAATGGCAGAGGTTTTGGTTTGGTTTGGGTTTGGTTTTAAAGACTATCTTCATTGCACACAGACAACTCCATCAGTGCTCCGATCTCCTCCCTTAGATCACACGAGGATCTCAGCACAGTGCACGAACTCAGTAGCACCGGCGAGAATCCCAATGTGTGTATATATGAATCACACATTCTATAAATATTTTTGTAGTGGGTAGGTTTCTAATTTTTAAATTTTGCCAGGGCAGCGGCCTTTTGGCCTACTCTTTACAATTTCCAACTGCCGATGGATTTTTAACGTGCGCAACTTGCACACGGGATCTCCAATGTTGTCGCCCTTATTCGAGAAGGCTAGGCATCCGATCTCACTACCCAGGAGACCAGGGGGGAATATGACATCATTAGGTCCACTGATTCTACAAAAAAATGTCCACAAATTATATTCCCTCAATCGAACCCGGTACCTTTAGAACTCGAGGCGGACGCCATACCTCTTAGCCACTCCGACCTTCCCCCCCCCCCCCCCCCCCCTTCCCCCCAAAGAACAAAATGGCAGAGACAAAGGTCAATACCTGTCACTATTTAACCACTTTTATTTAATTTTACCAGAGCTTTATATATTAGTCGCGTTTCAAATCTCCTAAGTAAAAACCTCAATGTTCCACTCATCGTAGAGAGCTGAAACTGTCCGTGCAGCATTGTCTTAGTATACTTTAATCTTTCAAATTTTTACTTGCTCTGACCCAACCAATTTCTTATAACTAAAACAAGGTAGAAATACCTTCATTAAGGTTAGGATTTTAAAGTAAGGGAGATAATGAAAAGCAAATATAGACAGCGTTTCTTAGTTGAAGGGGACGAGCGTCGGGTGGTGAATGGTGATGTGCCGATGAAAACAATGTGTTTGTTCAAACAACTAGGTCAGGGTGAGTATCATCAGTGTCCCCGGGGGCGGGAGGGGGGGGGGGGGAGAATGGTGACTGACTAAACGTGGAATGTTTGGTGCATCAATCAATACCCTTTAGCTCCCCGAGGAGCATAGGCCTTCAATAAACACATGCCAAGTTTCTATTCTCGGCATTCGTAAGCAAGTTGGTGCATCAAGTCCTTTAAAATTTTGACTTTATTTTTTCCTGAAAGCGTTCTAGAATAACCCGACTCCCGGTGCCACGTTTAAATTGTTTACGAAATAATATTCTTTGAGCGCGTGTGTGTTTACTTTCTTCCTTTTTGATGTTTTTGTTTTCAATTACTGATATAAAAATATATTCCATCCACGCTCGTGCCCTAAGGCCCTAGCAACTGGGGTATCGCTTCACTCTTTTCGACCCCTCCCCTATCCCCCCTTCTTATCCCCGTGGTCGTCTTGGACAGAAGTGATACCTCCAAAAAAGTGGACGGATCGACAAGGATGAAACATTTTGAGGTGAAAGGTTAAAAACAACAGCTGCGAATGACAACGATGACTAAGGAGCTGTCTGGGAGGAGGAAAGACGAGATGGAGGTAAAGAAGCGGTTTTGGACGCGACATGCGACGAAGATCAGGGCGAGGGTTAGAAAACGCGTCTAGCTTTCTCAAGTGCCCGGAGAGACGATTCGATTGTTCTTAAGCCAGGCTAAATGGACGGATGTGAAAAGAAGTTTTGATGTCACGAATGGAAAAGGTGGAGGTGAGTTTTCTCTTCTGCTTCTTCTTTCTTTCTGCAAAGAAGGGGTCGTGACATCCAAACTGCTCACCAAGAAGTAAAGATTCCTGACGTCTCTCCATAATAAAAAAGGTATAGTTTATAGAGGTCTGCAAGAAAATGACAGTATACGCGCTCTATGGTATAATTTTCTTCATCCCTTAAGTATAGCTGGCATGAAGGCGCTATTTTATTTTATTAATAAAAGCGATGCGACACAGGAAATATGCGGCATTCTGTTCTCCACTAGTGTAATTATTTCTTTGTGCACGAGGGTGGCAATCTTATCACTTTGAACAAATTGACATAGAAACTACCACCAAACATGGACTTAAAGCGCTTCCGTACTAAGTTTCTTGCAGAGGAGCGAAAACGGAAAAAGAAAATATTTTTCTTTATAATCTTTTGTCTTCGAAATGAGCGTTTAGTGTTCAGGGACATCTATGGAAATTAAAATAAATCAAGTAAAAATAATAATAATAAAATAAAAATCCATTTACTCCTGGGTAGACTTGAGTGTGAAGCCACCGTATTTCGACCCGGCGATCTGCCGCGATAGTCCAGTGTTCTGACGACTCAGCCATAACACGTACGTAATTAGTAAATATATAAATACTACATCCATAAGGGTGTTTCAGGCACCCGTAAGAAATAAAGAAATAGAATACTAGACAACAGAAAAACAACAGAAGTGATATGGTCGCCGGAGAATCGAAGCCAACACCTTCCGAACGGTAACACCGCCTAGCAAACGGAAGCGAATCACATTATCCTCTCTGCCAACTAGGCGCCACTAAATACATAAATATACATAAATACATAAACATACATAAATACTTAAGGACAGACATAAGCACAGAAATAAGAATCTTCAACTTAAATGTCAAGTCAGTCCTATTGTATAGCTCTGAAACATGGAGAGTAACAAAATAGACAACCAGAAGGATACAGACTTTCATAAATGGGTGCTTGCGTAGAACAGAAGTATTGAAATGGAATGACAAGAACATAAACAATTAATTGGGAAGGCAAACCCGGTCCCAAAAAATGGTGTGCTGAAGTCGGATGTGTCGGCCGAAAGGCGCAGATATCGCAGCTCCGGTGTAAACAGGCACAACGCAACCAACGTCCTTTTCAGGATGAACGAGGAAGAAGAAGAAGATAAACAATTAATTAAATAAATTTATTAGACACCGTATTAAGGTCTTTATCGTGTGTAATCTGGTCTACATTGTATAACAGGGTGACCGCAGAAGTGATTGCGTCATTAATTAGGCTGAATCGCCCTAGGTACACATCCGGTGTTGCGTTTGGAAAATCACGTTAATGACCCCTGTTCACGAAGCACTATTTTGTGGTGCATGGTTGGAAGTTCTTTGGCTCTATCCACTCTAGCAATCGGATTTGAAGCCTATCACTTCTGTTGTTTTTCTGGTGTCTAGTTTTCTACTTCTTTATTTCTCACGAGTGCCTGGGATATAACTTTATGTGAGTAATAGTTATTTATTTACTGTTTACATGCCTCGGGTTTCCCCTCTTTATTTGTTAAAGAATGGTTATGATGTGGAACTGATGACAAGAACAGACAAACAGAATTGAAAAAAAAAAAAAGAGGCGAGGAGAAACTGGTGTTAGAACACACGTGAAGACAGTCAGTTTACAGTAGGGATTATCAGTGCGGTGCCCGCGGACTCCATTATGCCAAGGGTTATTTGTATGCCCGCGGATGATTTGCAGATGAAAGATTCCAATACCATAATTCCCGCTGTAAGTACTTCGGTCAGTCACATTTTGCACACCGTCATTTGCGCACTTTTTCTATTTTCGAGAGAGTACGTTAACTTTCAACCACAGCTAAGGGGGTGCAACTGTGGTTAAAATTGTATTGTTTCCCTTACATGTACTCTCACGAAAATAGAAAAGTGTGACGGTATGCATTAAATCAACAGACAATCAAGATACTCTTCTGTCCAGTTTCATTCGGGAAACGAATTTAGCTCATCATTTTTCTTAAAAATAACCTTAAAATGTGAGTTTCTGATTGTTTCAAGACAAAATGTTAATTTAAAGTATTGCATACTTATTATTATGGATCAAAATGATAAGATGGCTAAAACGAAGAGACGATCGCGTCATTCACAGCGAGCAAACAGTTTGATTATGGAAAGAAGTCAACAACTTGAACTGGAGACAGGAAGGTGCGGAGATGCAGATTAAATCAACAGACAATCAAGATACTCTTCTGTTCAGTTTCATTCGGGAAACGGATTTAACTCATCATTTTTCTTAAAAATGTAAGCTGTTTGATTGTTTCTTCAAGACAAATCTTAATTTAAAGTATTGCAGACTTATTATTATGGATCAAAATGATAAGATGGCTAAAAGGAAGAGACGATCGCGTCATTCACAGCGAGCACGCTAGACAATAGAAGAAGCAGCAAAGTAATACGCTTAACAGAAACAACACACTATAATTAAAAACCTGCCAATTTTGGCGAGTTGTTGCTAGTAAATATATAATTTTGCTTGCATGTTCAGAAATTATAGCTTACCGTTTGCGGTTAGCGGTCTCAATAAAACTTAAAAAAAAATATTTCCGACAGACACTTCTAACTATGAACAATTGACCAGTGACATGCAGTGTCAAAGATCATACTAATTAAACGTTTGTCTCAAATAAGTTGAAGATTAATTTTTAGTTTTATTTTAAATCCTGAATATTTACTATATCATTAAATGAGTTTACTCAGCCTTATAGAAATATTTTGTATATTTTTGTGTTAAAATGAACTTTTTAAATAGGTAAATCGCGATATTTAGTTGGTGCCCATCACCCTCTTCATAAATCTAAAATGTACCCGCGGTGCAAAAAAGGTTAGTGACCCCAGGTTTACAGCATTACAAGGTTGTCTCTTTTCTGGAATCTCCTGAGGAAGAGACATAAATGGAGACTTTAAAAAACACATACAGAGAAGAGAACTTGGGACATACATGAAAAGGATAAAAAGGGAAAGAGATTGAACGGATGGCACAAGACAGGGAGGTTTGGCATGTTTTTGTTCAAATGTGCCCCAGCGGGATGTGAGAGGTACATGATGATTGTCGTGGAACGAGTTGTGTAAACCCACTACTTTGTTAAATCCCTATGTCGAGAGCCCAGCCATTCAACGCACAGCTGCTGAGCCGGAATAAATTACAAGAAGTTACGCCAGGAAAAAAACTTAAGCCCTGTTTTTTCGGATGTGGGTCGCGGCCATCTTGTTCACGCAAGATGGCGGAAGAAAACTGAATAAAATTAGGCTGTACGAGCATAAAACGAAACTGCAGGCAACCAATCAGCTTGCTCCGCCAGGAACCAACCAAACGCTTTCCTTAACCAGTAGAAGTTATTTACCTGCCTATATAATCGGGCGAGATTTTATGCTAAGACACGCAACACCAGACACGAAGCCAGAGATACCGACCGACTGAAGAGGAGCTGTCACCTGAGGGCATTGACCTGCAGCCTGCTTCACTGAGTCGAGTCAAAACATGGCCGGTTTAAAATCTTAGAGGGTTTTATTCGTGTCATCAAACCTGAGGTCGTATGTCGTGTCAATCCAGCTGCCTGGAACGTCGCAGGAGCACAGTGATTGCACAGGATCAACCTCTTTAGTCCCCCTCAATCTTGGGTGGGCTAACGAAACGACCATCAGCGGGTGTTTTGTGTCAACCAAACCAAGAAGGACAGAACTTTTAAGAGATGAGTACACAGTAGTACCATTTCTGTCAGCATTGTGAGCAAAAGCTAGTGTCAGTGACGAGAAAGTGAATTAGCATAGCAAGAGACAAAAATAACAGCATAGCTGATAAATGTTATATACTTAATTAACAGCACAGCTGATACATTTACTATAAGTGATTAACAGCACAGCTGATATAAATTTGTTTCCTATAATTGGAAGACTTGTAATTAATATATGTGTGTGTGTGTGTGTGTGTGTGTGTGTGTGTGTGTGTGTGTGTGTGTGTGTGTGTGTGTGTGTGTGTGTGTGTGTGTGTGTGTGTGTGTGTGTGTGTGTGTGTGTGTGTGTGTGTGTGTGTGTGTGTGTGTGTGTGTGTGTGTGTGTGTGTGTGTGTGTGTGTGTGTGTGTGTGTGTGTGTGTGTGTGTGTGTGTGTGTGTGTGTGTGTGTGTGTGTGTGTGTGTGTGTGTGTGTGTGTGTGTGTGTGTGTGTGTGTGTGTGTGTGTGTGTGTGTGTGTGTGTGTGTCTCCTCTCTACTAATTATTCTAGATCAGAACATTTACAGCCGTAACTAATTTGTGATACCAGTAGTTCTCTCAGACACTGGGACTTCACCATTTTCTGCAGAAATTATATTTCTGTAATTGTCAGTACTATACTGATCCAAGAGTCAAATAAAACTTCACGCCACAATGATGATCTTTCGTCTTGAGTTTTAGAAAGTGGGTACTTTTATTTACTTTAAACTCAAAGTGATGCAATACAGGAAATGAAATCATTGAAGTGTTGTTGTTTTTTGTAAGGAAAAAAAACAGATCGAAGGAACAAAGGAACTGAATTATAACAAAGTAATAAGTGTAGACGAACTAATAATATAACAGAGTAATGAGTGTAGACGAACTAATAATATAACAGAGTGTAGGCTGATATTGAAAAACTGGAAATGCCAGGCCTATGGAATCGTAATTGTGGAGTCGGTCATTTTTGAGTGGAGTTGGAGTAAAGAATGTCCGGACTCAGACTCAGAATACAGGATGTCCATAAAAGCTTGTACCAATTTCAAAAAAATTATTCTCGGCCCCATGATGTGGTACGAGGATGCTTTCTATTACAAAAATAAGATAATCTCTGCATACCTTACAAAGACACAAAAAAGTGCACATGTGACAGGGCGCCCCAATCTTGCCCTCTAAGTATGTACCCGTTTTACATACTGGGTAAAGTTTATTTTATATTTTTATCTTTTCTCTTTTTCCTTTTAATAAGTATTTCTGAAGAGTCATAAAACGAGAGTACTGGTTTGGTTCACCAGAGGTAGAAATTCTCTTCGATATTTTACGGGACCCAGGTTTTTATTTGATTCGGTTTCCTTGGACTTTGTGTGACATATAATGTAGTACTCTTTCATCAGAGATCATCCAAACTGAATGCAGAACTAATCCATGATAGAAGTTCCAACAATAACTTTATTTTACAAGTCTTCCCATTTTCACAGACGATTTGATCATATAATTATAGTGTCGGTTGCAGATTACAATGTCCTACTTGATAAAGTTGAATATATGTTGATACCGTTAATGATATCCACCAAAAGATAGATATAAGTGGATGGAAGCAGACATCATCATCATCATCAGTTGATAAGATCTCTATGGTGTTGTTTGCTCCACTGTAGTGTATGGAATGTCAACTTGACCTACGCAGTGGTGTGTAGACATGGATTGAGTGTATAATGTGCGAATGATGATACGGGTTCGTGTTGTTGACAAATGTTCTTTTCTCACACTCATGTATGACCGGAAGTCATCGACACCAACGACTGTGTACCTTTTCTAAAGTTTAATTGGACGTACACACTCGACAGCACAGATAGTGATAAATCACAGGTTGCCATAATACATCATAGTACAGTGGATAAATGGTCTTGCAATGTTACATGGGCACTCATGTAGAATAAGTGTATAATGGACTGTCAGTAGCCAAGCACTCAGTATCGCCCATACATATATCATCTGACTTCACTGACTGAGCACGTCAGCTTATAAACAATATTTCAGATGGCTTCTAAACCTAATCTCGTCTAGCGACGATTCTTCAACATAATGTTCAGCACATATTTTTCCATATAATAATATTGAACCGCTAGCAATGGGTTCTCATGTGTAGCAGTGATCTCTGGACTGATCAAGCGATAATACGGGCATCCCTTTTCTCTTCTTGAAAGTCACTACATGTTTTGGTTCCAAGATGGCTTCACTCGTGAGCTGTCACTCACGTTTTTGGATACAAATAATGAATCTGTTCTAAAGTTAGTCATTCATAAAACATTTCATTGCTCTGTAGATTTGATCATGAACAATTGACTGCAATCTACAGGATATAGTGCTGCTAGGAATCGAAGTCGTTTTCATCGAGTCAAATATATTCTCTTAGACATTCAAATCGTAACTATCGAAAATGGTGGCTTCGATCGAGAGTTCATAAGAGTATCTTTGATTACCTTGGTATAGGAAATATGACACTGCCATTCCTTGGCAATACGACTAAACACTGGGGTAAAGCATACACGATAGGTTTAGACGACTATCACCTTCCCCACAAATACTGAGATCACTTTTTCCCCGGCAACAGGCCGACATGAAAACACAGTCCCTATCAGGACGAAGCCAAATCACACCACACTCTAGCGACACATCCGCCGAATAGCCTTCGACCTCTCTAGAGACCACAGAACATATAGTTCGACTTAGATATGTAAAGATATACAGATATAAGACAGACTCGTCCTACTCAGACAAACAATACACATAAATTCAGGCCATAGATATTCTGAAGCAAGAACAATCTATTATTACCCAAACAACGAATAAATCGCAGTAAAATGGATTTATCCGCGGAGTTTGATCGAAAGAGCCGACACAACTTTCAAGGGAAGTAACACAATAATGACTTTCCCTTAAGCACAATTTTGCTTTCAAAATATTTGCGAAGATAACAAGAATACCAATGTATAATATTGTAAGATATCAAAGACTGCACGTAACAGTCTTACCACACCTCCCGGGAAAAAAAAAATGGAACATTTTTTTTTTTTGAAATACATCTAGGAGCAACGTACAATAGGCTCACAACGCATGAATAATGCGCAGATGAAAATATCAGGAATACCTATAACGCCTAATATGAGGCTAAGTCGACTTATGGAGCGACTGGTGAGAATGTGTCTCATAAACTGAGAGAAATTATTTCTCTACAAGTATATTTTTCCAGGAAGGTGTCATCAAAGTATAATACAATTCTGGCAATTACACAATGCCTAAAAAAATTCATATCATTTCGTATTAGATATCTTAAATTTATGATTTATGAAGAAAAAATCATCAAAGCACAGCGGTGAATAAACATCAATGAACCGCTATGTAGTGATACAATCATTATATTATTAAATTACAAATGTGTATCTATCATGATATAGAAAAGGAACTACTATAGAACTAGACATATCAAGAAGTCTAAGCCCTAATAGTTATGTGGAATCATGTGGGCATCTTGACAGAATGTCTGCCATCACATTATCTGATCCACAAATAGCTCGCACAGAGAAATGAAAAGGTTGAAGAGCAATTGCATATCGAGTAGACCTCGAGCTCTTCAAATTCTTACTCTGTATAGCAGTAAGAGCTTTTTGGTCGGTTTCTACTATGAAATGTGCGCCTAGAAGGAATCTCTGTAGTTTGAGGATCGACCAAACCATAGCTAATAGCTCACGGTCTAAAACCGAATAATTCCTTTCTGCCGCATTAAGTTTTCTGGAAATATACATTACAGAATGCAGAGTTCCAGAGTACTCTTGCATTAGTGCCGCTCCAATCCCAGTGGATGAAGCGTCACTACGAAGAACGAATGTCTTATCTTTAGTGGGTAGCACTAAAATAGGTGGTGTTGAAAACAATGTTTTAATCTTATCCAGAGAGCATTGGCATTCCTGAGACCAGTGGACCACATTAGGCGACCCTTTCTTTAGAAGTGTTGAGAGAGGTGCCATGATAGAGGATAGATTCTGAATCTGCCATAAAATTGAATAAGACCTAACAGACTTCTCACCTGTTTTTTAGTCTTAGGGATTGAGATGTTAAGTATCTTACTAGTATTATGGTCCTCTGTCTTTAGGAAACCATGACCAACTCGGTGGCCTAGGAAAGAAATTTCGCTAAAACCAATATAGGCTTTAGAGGGTTTCGCTGTCAGGTTGTGCTCACGCAAAGTAGACAGCAATTCATCTAACCCTGAATAGTGATCTTCCCAAGTATCGCTGAAAAGACAGATGTCGTCTAGATATGCAATGACATCAGACCGATAAGATAGGATTCGGCGCATCATGCGTACGAACGTAGCTGGTGCGTTCATAAGACCGAAAGGCATAAAATTCCATTGGAACAAACCTCTAGGTGTTGAAAAAGCCGTGAGAGGTTTGGCGCGTTCAGATAAAGGAACTTGCCAATATCCTTTAGACAAATCAAGTTTAGTGAAAAAATGAGATTTGGAGAGTCGAGTAAGTAGCTCTTCCAGTAAAGGCATAGGTTCGGCATCGAACTTCGTTACTTGATTCAATTTTCGATAGTCAACGCAAAGACGTATGTTATTGTCTTTTTTACGCACAATAACCATCGGCGAAGAATATGCAGAGGTGGATGGTTCGATTATTTTCAAATCTATCATCTCATCCAACTCTTTCTCGACCTGTGCTTGAAAATGTATAGGTATAGGATAAGGTCTAACCCTAATAGGAGTATGGTCAGTTAGAACAATGTCATGTTGAATGACATTCGTTTGTCCAGGGATGTCAGTGAGTACATCCTGAAATGTTTGCAACATAGTTGAAACTTGTCGCTGTTCTCCTAGAGACAAATCAGGAGAGACAGTAACGTTCTTCCATGATTCACTGGAATGAAGTGGGATCATTGGAAGAGGAAGATTTACATCTGAAAAACTTGTTTCCTCATCCTGTATCACGGACAGTGATGAGTAATGACCATGTGGTACTGGAGAATTGTCCGTTGCTTGGAAAATGGGTTGCAAATAATCCGGACGTTCATGGAATTCAGTAAGCATATTGATGTGGAAGGTTTTATGCTTCCCATCAATATCGACAATATAGTCGACATCGGAAATTTTCGATATTATATCGTACGGACCTTTCCAAGAAATAAGTAATCTGTTTTCCCTACAAGGTAGTAATACAAATGCTTTGTCACCAGGACAAAGTTGTCGTAAGCATCTCTTCTTATTGGCAAATTGCCTTGCCTTCTGTTTCGCAAATTCAGAAGAAGAAGTTGCTAATTTGCATGCTTCGATAATTTTTTGTCTCAACGCGATGACATATTCGTAGGATGACTTTGTGTCATCGTCAATATTGTCAGATGTTATGAGATCGTGAAGCAACGACATAGGGCCACGCGGACGCGCGCCAAAGACGAGTTCAAAGGGAGAAAATCCCGTATGTTCATTGGGTACCTCTCTGTAAGCGAAGAGGGCCGCAGGTAAAACTCTGTCCCAGTCTTGAGGATGATCCTCAGTTATCTTCCCCAGTAAGTTTTTAAGTGTTCTATTAAGGCGTTCGACCATACCATTAGACATTGGATGGTAGATACTACTTAAAGATCTATCTATCTGCAGAGTAGACATTACTTGAGACATGGTATCTGATATTAGTTGGGTGCCATGGTCTGACAATATCTCTCCGGGGAACCCCAGACGAGAAAATATAAGCCAAAGAGCATCTGCAATATCAGCAGTAGTAATGCTCTTTAGAGGAATAGCCTCTGGCCAACGTGTGCACATATCAACACACGTCAAGATAAACTGATGTCCTCTGGCAGACTTGATCTTAAATGGACCAATAATGTCTATGGCCATTTTTTGAAACGGCCGAATAGGAATGTCCGCCGCCTGAATGGGTGCAGCATGCCGTGGACCTTTGGATTTAACTTCCTGACATACTTTACAAGATCGACAATAAATCCGTATGTCCTTGTTTACCAATGGCCAAAAGAAAGCCGCAAGGACTCTTGACTTAGTACGGGAAAAACCCATGTGTCCAGCACACTGAGAGTCGTGAGCGTGCTGCAAAATTTTAACTCTCAAATTCTTGGGAACCAGGATTTGAGAATGACTTGACGTAATGGAGTCTTGAACCATACGTACAAGTACGCCATTCTTCTTTGTAATCCACGATTTACGACTTGTGTCTTTATTCGGATCACCTTTAGTTGCAAGAATGAAGAATTTCTTCAGAGTGGGATCATCTTCTTGCTGTTTTATAAACGAGTCACGAGAAATTACCAAGGGATTATCTTGGTTATGCACTTCATTATCTTCAATAGATGAAGTTTGAGGCATATTAAGAGCCTGAGCTCTAGTGACTACAGCGTTAGCAATCTGCATGTTTTGCCTTTCCCACGTGGAAATTTGTTGCGGAGTGCATTCCTTGACTCCATGAATGCGACCGATGATGAGGTCAGCGATCGGATTCGGAAGAAGACATGCGTGTACATCTCCTGTAAAGAAAGGAGTAGCAATCCTAATGATAGCAGTAGAGTATTTCTCTAATGTGCCGCCAAATGTTACACATTTGACTACTTGTCCAGTGGCACGGGAAGGATCTACGAGTGACTGCCTAACACCAATTGTGGTGCATCCAGAATCAAATAACACAGAGACTGGATTGTTATTCACTAAACCCTTATGTAAGACAAGAGAACCTCTTCCATCATGCGCGACTGATGCTGGAAGAGCAGGAAGAGGATGGCCACAGCTTAAAGTAGACACTGTGGTTGGCTCAAATAACGTTTTGCATTGGGGGCACTGAGATGCTCTCCCAAAATCAAAAGCGGCACATGCCATATTACTAGCATCATTATTATCTTTACTCTGTTTATAGGCTTCATGGGACTCTTGTTGTGCAGAGTTTGCCTGAAAATGTGGTTTATGTCTTTTGTTTTGAGATCTACCTCGGTTATTATCACCTCTGTAGTTATTGTTACCTCTATTGTAACCCCTATTTGGGTTTGAGTCATAGTTCCCTTGGTTACCATTATCATATTCATTATAATGAGTATCTCTGTAATTATGATCTTGTTGACTCCAAGACGGATAACCCTGATAGCTTCTATAATTACTTCCTCTACGGAAATTCCTATAATTATGACCACCCCTGTGTCGAGAGCTATCAGGTCGTCTCCAGTTCTTTGAAGAAGAACCCTGAAATGATTGGTTACCTTGGTTTTGATAACTATTATGGTTACCTTTTTTATCAAATCTGTTTTGAGGTCCCTGAAATCTGTGTGAATAATTGGGATTGTATGGTGTTGCTGAAGCAACTGGCATACTCTCCTTAATCTTAGTGTTGCCAAAAGTCACGTCGGGGTGTGCAGTGACATATTGGGAACAATATTCTTCCATTTCTTTTAGAGATTTAGGTTTACGCTCATGTATAAATTCAAGGAAAGGTTTGTTCACACATGACATAATCTTATCTCTGAGCAACAAATCCATAAGTCCTTCATACGTTTTTTCTGTTTTGGAAAGCTCAATCCAACGATCAACTGTGAGACGTGCCTTTGCAGTGAATTCTGAGAATTCTACACCCGTCTCAGGTACCATCGTTTTAAATAAAAGGCGATAGCCTTCCTCACTTAGCTGATATTTTTTTATCAAAGCCGCCCTAATGACATCATAATTATCCTTATCTGCTTCTCCTACAAGGCATAATCTAGTCAAAGATTCACCTTTCAAGTTTTCTGATAATTGATTAGCGTATTGTGATTTATCCACATTATGTGTACGACAAGAACGTTCAAATCTATCCAGCCAGAATGTAATATCGTCACTGGACTGATTGAACGGTGGAACCTTAACCTTGTAAGTAGAAGGTTTATCATTACCACTAGATGCCTGATTAACATTACTCATACTTGTCAATCTTAATTTCTCCAACTCAAATTCATGTTCTCTTATTGCTTTTTTTTCTTCAGCCTCTCTGTCTAATCTTTTTTTGTTCAGCTTCCCTGTCTAATCTTTTTTGTTCAGCTTCCCTGTCTAATCTTTTTTGTTCAGCTTCACTGTCTAATCTTTTTTGTTCAGCCGCAGCTTCTCTTTCCATTTTTTTTTGTTCAGCTTCAAATCTCCTTTCCTCTACCTGCATCTGCAATTTCTTTTGTTCAGCAGCAGCCTCAGCTTCTCTTTCTAATCTTTTCTCTTCCGCCATAGCTTTTCTTTCTTCTGCAGCTAATCTTTTCTCTTCTGCTGCTAATGCTTTGTCATATTGAGCAACTGCCCATTGTTCTAATTGTTGACCAGTCTTATCAAGGGCTTTCCCTTGTGTAATGAAGTAATCTAAAGTAGACATGATGTCTAACAATAATACTAATCACCTGAATCAATAATAATACCACAAGTTCTCAATGACTTGATTAATCAGTATACTATCCCAATATCTGTGGGTCACAAGCCTTTAATAAGGTCTTGTATAATAGTAATAATAATCAGGTACTGGTTTATACCATAATCCAAGTGCAGTGCACAGGCAATTGTGTCTTATGAAATATACCTATATAAAACATATGTCAACCAACAGAATACATAAAGTACAAATAGGACTGACAATACAAGAACGTTTGCAGAAATCAAAATAAATCAAATAGGGAAATCAATGAAAATAATCACTGAATCTGCAAAGAATAACAACACAAATGACGTCACAATATATGAATATAAATTATGAATAGAACTGAAAGATAGAAAAGGTTAGACCAACAAATTACAAACAAATCAAAACAAAACTAAAGAACAAAGAAATATTACAAAAAATAACAATAATTACAGACTTCACAGCTAACACAAAAGCAACAGTTGTCGCAGCAAATTTTCAATCAAGAAAATTGCACCTATAGAAAACGCCCACAACGGACCCTCTATGACGTGGGATATTCTGTTGTGAGGACGCCGCCCAACCTTAAACACAACCCGCTGACATAGAAACTAACATACTATACAAACAAATAACATGTAAACATAAATATATATAAATTATGTGTATGATAGTATGTGTTGCAAAATAGGCTCAGTCTTACAGTAATGGCAAAGTTATTTTTATGAAAACAAACAAACTGCCACTTTATTCAATTAAACATTCTGGCCTTAAATATTAAAGTTCATATATGGAAAACAAGAAGATCCATCGATGAAAATAGGACTTCTTAGTTCACAAATACTGTCTTCCTGTTAACATTGACAAGAATTGATCCAACTGTTCTGTGAAACTCTATAATGTCTAATGTAAAAAATGTCAACAACGCTGACCTACATACTGCATTCACTTGACAGGTCACGTGACAAAGTGTTGACAAAGAGCAAACCAATACTGCAAGTGTGTCGTATCAGCCACAGGAAACGGTCTGGTATCGGTAATCTGTTGACTTCTGAACTTCTGCGAGGTCAAACCCAGAAAGCTGGTCCACCAGTTGATAAAGTTGAATATATGTTGATACCGTTAATGATATCCACCAAAAGATAGATATAAGTGGATGGAAGCAGACATCATCATCATCATCAGTTGATAAGATCTCTATGGTGTTGTTTGCTCCACTGTAGTGTATGGAATGTCAACTTGACCACGCAGTGGTGTGTAGACATGGATTGAGTGTATAATGTGCGAATGATGATACGGGTTCGTGTTGTTGACAAATGTTCTTTTCTC